>CM042196.1:1997215-2012839 GCA_023539305.1 Ilex asprella
AGGAATCTACAAATAGGGGTTTTTTTTTGGGGGGGGGGGAGGGGTGGGGGAGAGATTGCAGGAAATATAATAGTTTGTATCCTCTTCTATGATTTTCATCATTGGTTGTACATGGTGTCACACCTATTTTTTTCACCAAATCTTCCTTGAATCATGGAGGAACCTTATCAAATTTCCTTTATTGCTCATCGATTATTTAGGCCATATGTTTTTAATGCGCTCCTATGATTTAGGCAATTTTCTTATTGACAGTCTATCATCGCTTCTAATTTTTTTTGGATGGCCTTGCCATCTATTCGTTCGGTCTTATCATTCAATCGCCTAGGCTTCATCCCATTAACTAGTTTGGGTTTCTAGGAATAGCATAACTATCTTTCATTCGAATAAGACTTGATCTTTAGAGGATAAAATTGAACTCTATTCTTGTCTCATAAGCCCTCCTTCTAAGCACGCTTTGTCACACTCTGCTTGGAACATAACTCCTTGCTCACAACTGTTTTCCACCAAACATACCATGTTCTGTTGAGCCAATTTATGCTCAGGCCTTATCCAATGTACTCGACTGAGACAAGGAGTTTGTTTTGTCATGGTCGAACCAACAACCATTTTAGTATGTGATCATGCAACGTGAAAAGCGTACACATCCTTTTCTTTTTTGGCAATTAGTAAAATAAATAAACTAAAGCATAGAGTCGTGATTTTCGCCCGCCACCCAAAAAAAAAAAAGAAGAAGAAGAAGAAACAATTAGTAGAAGGAGATATCAAAGGCCCCATATATATTAGCGTAGCATTGGTAATTTCTAACCAGGGCAGCTCTAGGCGTAGGCCACTTAGATGGCTGCCTAGCGCCCAATTTTTGCATATTTTTTGAGGCCCCAAATTAACCTTATATCCATATACACAATTGTAATTGGGTTGAATGCAAAAAACCCAAAGCTGTTACCTATGACTCTGACAAACTAGTCCACTTAAAATATTAGGCCCACTAATGTTCTCTTTGTATTTTCAAAATGGTCTCACATTAAAACGTGCTCCAAGCCGTCTGATTTGATGTTCTATCTCCCTTACGTCATTCTCAATGTCAAGCACTAATGTCCCCCTTCCAGCCCTCCACAAAAAGATTTCGGCTGACCAGGTGCCATAGCGACCTTGTAGCATTTACCTCCCATCCCACATCGGAAGGGAATCGTCTCCAATATTAAAATTTGATGTTAATTCAATGGTTACAATGAAATCATATTAATGATTATAGTTGCAACAGTGACAGTGAAAAATGCTTATAAGAATCTTTATCTCCATGCTTCAAGGATAATTCCAGAATGGTATGCCAGGGAAAAAGACCTCGAGAACCTTTGCACTCCTAAAACCTAAATAAAAAACAATGCCTAAGCTTGGGTTGGAGGCCTTTTGATACGGAGATTTATATTCTTATAAGGGTGGACATAAAATCGATATACAACTCTTCTTTTTCCCTTATTTTCTCCCTATAGTTGGTTACATAATTCAATTTTCGACTTGGATTAACATGTTGATATCTTTGATTTTTGTCATGTACATACAAAAGCAAGTTTTTCATACACAATTTTGTTTTTGCCTGAACCTTGTGGTCCAAATGCTCTGTCCTGTTCATTGATTTTGCTTGCTTACTCCTCCTTTTGAAAATGCATACATAATGAGTAAATTGTGGATTAGGAGGGAGGCCTCTTTGATCTTCTAACTTGTGAATTTGGTGCTATGAAGTATGACAAATTTAGATTAGGATTTGAATAATAAGTCAAAATATTAATCTATTCGACTAATGGTTCAGATTAGAATCTGGTCTGGTGTATAACCTATTTGAATATACTTTATATGATATTGATGTTTTCAATTTCTGCTTTTCCCGTGTTTTACCTATACAATATTTTGATAAAGTTTAAAATTTCAACCTCCACTAAGAAAAAAAAAAAAACTACAGTGGGAATGATTTCAAAACACCCAATAACACCTTAGGAAACTAACACAGCCCATTTGTGAATTGCATTAGTAGTCTCTTGGTAAGTTAATAAAAAAAGTTAATTCATTCACACATTGAAAGATAGGAGTTGCTTAGGTAATGGTTCTTGGTAAAAAAAGAATTGAATAATTTTGGAGAAATAAACCATTTTATAAAAGTCAAGTTCTACTTACTAACATGGCAAACAAATAGTAATAAAGAAAAATATAAGTTTGGGCAAGAATTTTTTAGCACTCCAACTATCCAGCATCTCTCGATTTAGATAAGTTAAAATTTAATTTTTACCAATTGCGATCAATTTCAATCATCCACGGTGTCAACTTAAAATTCATAAAAATGTATTTGTCAATTTTTATGATTTAATAAATTAATGATAAACAATTGCAATTTCTTGGCTCCACCTCTCCTCAACAAGGAAAGAAACTTCAAGACCAATATTTCTTCTCGAATGATCTTTCAGTGTTAATGAGTGAGGGACTTATTTGAATATATCTGATAATATGTTAAAAGTTACAATGTTTGAATTAAAAGGGCATTAACTTCCTCCAACCAACTCACTCAATTTAAAAATAAAATTAACACTTATCACATCATAACTTCCCACCCCTTCTATTGCTCCCCACTTTCTCCTCTCTTTTTATAAACTCTCCTTAACAAATGTTTTTTTTTTTTGACAAGAAGCGATAAACCTAACAGTCAACCCAACTCAAACCCCTTAAAAGGGGAAGAGGTGGGAGACAACTCTCCTTAACAAATGTTAAATCACAGGTTCTGTCAATCTCTAACTCAACTTGCTAAATTTCAGATGATTCTCATCTTTCTCTCAGCCAATTGTTGTAGAAGCTTTGGTAGATGTAGAACTCCACAAACAATCTCACCCTTGTGACACTTCTAGTCATCTATTAATTTTCAAATACTTTTAGGGTGTGGTAGAAAAAATATTGAAAAAATAATAATTAATTGAGTTTATTAATGATCGATCAAAATTTATAATTAAATATAAATAATCACGATCAATTCTAACTTTAAGGGATAACTTCATCATCAATAATAATAATTTCCGTGCCAATTTTTATGGGTACAACAGTGCTATTCTCAATAAAAATTGAACAAAAATTACACCCACTTCGTTCCTTGTCCGATTATTTCTCTTATTTATTTTTTATTTTAATTATAAAATATTATCACCAATAAGCAAATAAGTATTCACTTCTTCACATTGGAGTGTGCTGGATTCAAATCTTCTCTATTATTCATATTCATCAATTCCTTCCAATACGGTGCGAGTAGGTGAGGCCTGACTAATACCTTGTTTGTTGATGACGGATGGTGGGCTCTCCACGGTGATTTTGAAGCCCAATGGAACGACTAGTAACTTCTGGTCGTCTTCATTGCTCATTGGGTCGGTGGCAGAACCGTGGCTTCAATCCCTATCCATCCCTATTTTGGCTTTCAAAACCAATGCCACCATGACTGATCGATAGGTCTGTTTACTTCTCTGTCTCTCTTTCTCAATATGTTGGTGCATGTATATGTATATTGTGAGATTTGTGATATGTGTTTGTCTGGCTGGTGAGAAAGTCTGGGAAAATAGAAGGAAAGTGAATGAGTTAAAATTTGGGATCTTGCATACTGTATTGTATCTGAGCACGGGAAAAATGGGACTTTTTACTGGACTTAGACTGGGGTTGAGCTGGGTTTTGAGCTTCTCTTTTTGTTGTTCTGATATTTGGAGAGTAATAGATGTCAGATTTTCTTCTTTGTTGGTTTTGTGACAATCCCTGATGACAGTAGCTATTTACTTAAAGAAACAATTGGGCAATTAAATTACATTTGGGTGAAAGGCAGTTGATCTATTCTGTCAAAGTCGAACCAGCAACCATTTTAGTATGTGGTCTTGCAACGTGAAAAACAAATACATCTTTTTCTTTATTGGCAATTAGTAAAATAAAAAAACTAATCAGGGCCAGCCCTAGGTGTAGGCCACTTAGGTGATTGTCTAGCCCCCAATTTTTTCATATTTTTTGAGGCGCCAAATTAGCCTTAAATCGATATACACAATTGTTATTGGGTTGAATGCAAAAAACCCAAAGTTGTTACCTACGACTCCGACAAACTAGCCCACTTAAAATATTAGGCCTACTAATGTCCGCTTTGTATTTTCAAAATGGTCTCACATTAAAACATGTTCCAAGCCCTTTGGTTTGATGTTCTATCTCATTTACGTCACTCTCAACGTCAAGCACGTTTCTTCTCTCTCTCTCTCTCTCTCACACACACACACACTCACATAAGCCCCACTCTCTAAAGCTTTTGTATGATTTGCAAATAACAATCTATTGATCAAAATGTCTAATTTTTAAAACTGTTTTCGATTGTTGGTAACAAAAGATTTATTTACCTATTATCTTTCATGCTTAGCAAAAGAATAAATTTTAAGGAATTTTAGGATGTTATCAATCTTGAATTTTGAATTTATTCATTTCATATGTTTAATATTATCATCGATTTACCGTTTTTCTTATTTTTTGTTAGTAAATTATCTTCTTAATTTGTTGCTTGCAATATTTTTATAAATTGAGTTGTTTTGCTCTCTTAGTGTCAGAAACCAACGTCCCAACTGAAAAATAAACTTACACAAAATGATTAGATCTCTTTCAAATGCATGTATGCCTTATAGAATATTGATAATAGTGTCTTCTACAAAGATAATTTTTTCAAAATTAAAATTGATAAAATTTAATCAACGATTAACAATAGAAAGATGATTAAATTAGCGATATTGTATATTAAAATGCATATATTAACAAAACTTGAATTTAAAATTTTAATTAGTATATTTGCATCTAAAAAAATTCCAAAGAATGTATTCCAGTAACTTAATTTTTATTTTGCACTTTATACATATTAATGTGTTAATTTTTTATGGGGCCTCATCTATCAATTTTGCCGAGGGCCCCTAATAACACTGGGCCACCCCCGTTTTCTAACCCAATGCAATTAGCCCACTATTCATTGCTTTAGAAGTGTAGTTATTAATGGGTTAGTATCTATGAAGCACAGATATTTCGTCAAGGTCGACGTATCCGTATTGGATACCGAATCGAATACGATACTTGTCGAATACTCGATGATACGTATTGGATACGTCTCATCCATATCCGATAATTAATAAAATATATGGATATTTCGCGGATACTTCTAAAAATGGAGCAAAATGTACAATTTTCAATTTTAAGCTAAACCCTTTGGAGTTCACATATAATATCAAACATCAACAAAATTTCATCTAATTTTGAAGATACGATTATTTTTTTAAGTATGATCTATTATTACATGTTAAGAGAGTATAAAAAAAATGAGTCACTTATACTATGCTTTTAAAAATAAATATTTGTAAAACCAACTAGTTAATTATGGTTATGATTCCTTTAATTAGTCATGCTTATTTTATGAATATATCATAATGAGACGATATTACATCATTTTCATGGTAAAAATTCTTAATTTTACTTATTAATGTTAAAGAATTATTGAAAAATTATAATTTCTAAGTCGTTAAATAATAGTAAAATATGAAATATATTTTATTATACACGCATCCTGGCCGTACCTATATTCTATTTTTTTAAGTTTTACTATATCGCCATGTCCATATTGTATCGTACCCGTGTCACGTATCTGTATCCGTGCTTCCTAGGTTAGTATAGACTACAAAGTAATACTATATCTTTTTCTTTATAGAAGTATTATTCATTACATGTGCCTGAAGGCACTCTTAACACAAAAAATTTGTCAAGCAAATGGGGCATCAAAGAATGTCTTAAATAAGAAGTGCAAGGATTGAAATGAAAAAATGATATCACATTAACACAATCTGAAAATCCGTATGAACTTAAATTAACACCGTTACTAAATTTTCCTAACATATATTTCTTCTTGACGACTTTTCTTTCCAATGAGTGTTTAAATTTTCAACCTCTTGCTAAATCTAATGAATAGGTTGTCTAGTTCACATTAAACTACAAATCGAATTTTCAAAAAATAGAAAAAACTCTAACTGAACTAATATTGTCCAACGAATCTGCTTGTAGCTGCAAAGACAATTGATTTAAATTATCTGTTGCTATGACTTCTCGGATACTATAGAAATATTTTCACACTGCAATTAAACCAAATCAACAAAATCAAATTTTCACTACTTAAATTTTTTTGATTTAGTTGACCTTTTTATCGTTTCGATGTCTATTTTGCACTATTCAAGTATTTAAAAAATATGAACATTAGTAAGGGGAAAACGATGCAAATAAGGAAAAAAAATATTGTTTAGAATATTGTTTTTTTTTTGTGCAATTGGTTTCATTTATTTATTTTTATTGGTCATTAATATTTTTTTATTGGTAATTAGCTTGAATTTGTTTTTTTTTTTTAAGTTTTTTGATACAATTGATATCACTTGTTATTTTTTATTAGTGATTATCTTGGTTTTGAATTTTTTTATTTTTTTGGTGCAATTGGTATCACTTGTTATTTTTTATTTGTGATTAGCTTGACTTTGAATATCTACAACTTGAGAATTTTTTTTTTAATATTTGAATATTTTCTCATCTATAAAATCATACAAATGTATAGAGTAAATAAGTCTAATTAAGATCACCAAAACAAACAAATAATTCTAAGAGAAAAAGTATGAGACAACATTGTTTGTCTTGACGATCATAATTAGACTTTTATTCTATCTCACATATATATATAGAGAGAGAGAGAGAGAACGACAGAGACAGAGAGAGAGACAGAGATAGAGAGAGAGTATGAGAGATGGGAGAGTGTGTGTTTAAAATGTAAGTGAGGGAGAGAGAGAGAGAGAGAGTTTTATGTACGCATGAGAGTTAGCTGAAATAGATAGAAAAAGAAAGAGAGTTATATTAGAGATGAGAGTCTTAGAGTTTTAAAAAGATGAAAGTCTAATTAGAATTGTAGTATCAATAATGTTCAAACGATTTGAGCTTTGAAAAGCTCAAGACAAAAAAATTTTGCTACTTTATTATATAAATAGAGCTATGCTGTTTTCTTTCTCCGAATGCAAAATCTTCTTCCTCATTTCTCTTATTCTACCGCAATATAGCGTATCCCAGCGTAGTGATGTGCGCAATAATAAAAAAAAAATGAATCATATTTTGGTACAAACAAGTCTATCTAGTGATGTGAGCAATAAAGGAATCAAACTCCATGCGAGTAGCACCACCTTCCTCTACAGATCGTCGTATAGCACCACCCAATTCGGCTGCCCTCTTCCTAATCTCTTCTCCTTCGGTCGATGCCATCAATATTTTAATTGCCTTTTCTATCAATAACGATGTCACAATCTCATCTCTGCATGCCCAATCCTTCACCACCAGACCCACTTTCAGCACCTTCGTTATCAGCAAAGCATTACCCGGTTGGTCTGAATGCATTGGCCAAGTTGCTATTGGCACTCCCATGCTCATACTCTCCATGCATGAATTCCATCCACAATGACTCATGAAACCACCCGTCGAAGGATGGCCCAAAATTTCCAATTGGGGTGCCCAATCTCTCACCACAATTCCTCTTCCTTCCAACCTCTCTTCATACCCTTTTGGTAGTTCAACTTTTCTCTCCTCCCCTGCAAATATATCTCCTTTATCTGCATCTCTCAATACCCAGATGAATTTTTGCCCGCTTTGTTGTAATCCAATTGCAAGCTCTTTGATTTGATCGTCAGATAATGAAGTGGTGGTTCCAAAAGATACAAAAATCACAGATTTTGGAACCTGTTTGTCAAGCCACTCCAAGCATGAATGACGCCTAATTGAATTTTTGTTCTTCAGTACATCCACCGGATTGAATGGCCCAATAGCCCAATACTTCGAGGTTCCATCAACCTGTTCCTGTGCAAGCATATCAATGTATCGATCTTCTATTACCCTGGACGTGTTGCAAAGATTTCCAGAGTTGAAGATCCTATGCTCAAGTTGTGTTTGACGAAATTCCGAGAACTCTGATGTTGAACAACTTTCAATTGACGGAGCTTCTTTTAGTATTTCGGCGTCAATAGGAACAGTTTTTTGCTTTGCGAAGCGGAACAAAGAGGTAGCAAAAGTAGAGATACTTCGAAAACAATAGGATTCTGCACTTGGTATCGAGAGCACATCCTGGACAACTGAGGCCATTAGAGAGTCATGAATAACGATGACTCTTTTAGTTGTTGCTGAGAGTGTTCGTAGAAGTGTGCCAACAGGCTCACGAAGGTTCATTGAAGCTTTTAGTAATGGCACGATATGTGATGGGAAGGAGGCATTAGGGTCGGGAGGGGGAGAGGGAAACGAAGGGGTTGGAAATTCATGGAAATGGATGTTGGTGGTGGCAAGAGAATCCCAACCATGGACACGAAGTTTGGCTTGGCGGTTGTGGGTGGTGGTGCCCACGAAGTGGACCGGTATACCATAGGATGAGATGAGATGGGATAAGTGGAGAAGTTGATTGAGATGACCTTGAGCTGGTAACGGCACCATTACCACAATTATTTGTGTTTCTTTGAGGCCATTCTGGCCATGGTTGGGGTGGTGAAGATTGTCCATGGGACTGGTTTAGAGTACTCAAAAGGGAATCGGTTATATTTCTAAGTTTGTGAAACTTGTATTCTGTGATCTCAAATGTTGATTATTTCAATACTAAATACAATCAACTCTCTAGACACAGAATTTCCATGAAGTTTCCCATGTTCTGTAGCTCTAAGTGGTAAAAAAGTCAAGATGGGGTTTGCAACTTCAAAAGTAACGACTTTATTCTAGAAAAGAAGAGAAATGGCATCAGACAATTGGTGTAATGGGCGTTGACGGGGAGTGATTCAGATTTTGTGCTGATGTTAGCAGTGACGTTGCAGAGTATTGGTTGCGGAGAAACTTCAAAATTAGGACTTGGCTAGGTTACGAGAAAATTTTTAATAACGTAACTCTAATTTTTATTATTTTAATAAAATTTTTTATAATTTCTGTGAATTATTTTATAATAAAAAAATTATTATTTTTGTGGATATTTTATGATTGTTGATGGGCTTGGCCAAAGTTCCGACTTAAATAGTGGGCCCGACCCAAATTCAGGTCTAATGGGTTTGGCTTAGAAAAAACCCAAATCTAGGCAAACTCACCAAAACCCAGTCAATCACGTCATCTTAGAGTGAAGAAGTCAGTCACACCATTCTAAGACCTGATCTTGAGGAGATCTTCACGTCCTTTCTGTAACTGTCTCATCTGTTGCGAGGATGACGCCACCTCCACCAAATTATCTCATCTGATATGAGAATGGTGTTTCAATCTGTTAGGAGGCTCCAATAAATTGTAAGTCTCACCTACACATGGGGGCATCTCTCTCACATCTCACATAAAACACTCAAGCTATCATAACCTTTCACAGTGGAGTAGATCACTTTGACTGAACCACTTAAATTGTGTTTTGCTTGTGTTGTCTCTCATTATTTACTACTACATTAAATACTTGATAGGTGGTGCATAAATTCACTTTTATGCATCGTCAATTGTTATGGATATTTTTACCACATTTGTGATAATTATTTTTATCACTTTTCTTCGATACAAAAAAAATTATTAATTTTATAAATGATTTACCATGTTTGTGAATATTTTTTCTACTATTTTGGTAATTATTTTTACTCTTTTTTTAAATATTACAACAATGATAAAAATACTCACAAATATAATAAAAATCGATAGAATGCCGAAATTTGTTTATTGGGCATCGTAGACAACTCACAAAAACAATTAGGAACGTTGCCTAACAGGTGTCGTTAGTCTTTAACTTTGCCCAAAAACTATTAACAGTAAGGAAAATAATACTTTTGTTGGTCCATACTTTGTTCTGTGTTTGGTTCTTAGCATTCAATTTGTTATTCATAATGGATGAGACCGTCATAGTTTCGTTTATTTTCAAGTTGATTAAATTCAAGAATATGCGTAGTCTCATGAAATTTTTCAACAATAGGCCTTGACTCGATCATTTTTGCAATTGAAAATTTTAGTAGCTAAAAACTTGCTTGTGTTTTTTGTCGTCATTGTTTTTTTTTTTTCACTAAATTGTAGTTGCCAATATTGATCTCAATTCTATTATGAGTTCTTCTCAGTTTTGATGCAGACATTGAGTAATATAGTGATCATGATGTAGACTTGGATGTACTATGGTAGGAGAGGGATGTTTTTGTATCTACTTGTGAAAAGATTCAAGAATGTTGGCTAGGCAAAAAGAGACAAATCACTATAATGCCCTTCTGTGGTTTGGACCAACCAATCTGAGCATGTTTCCTTGAAACTTCCTTTGTGTAGTAGCTAGGTGGGGGTTGATCTCTGACATTGCTACGTTCAGTGAAAGCATTTGTGACTTCTTGAAGGAGATGATCCCCAGGTCCAGTTTGTCATTTTTTAAGCAAATCTTTTTTCTCCAGTTCCCAAAGTGTGAAACCAAATCAAACGAGATATATCACATGTCAAGAATAAGTGCGTAATCGATTCAGTAGCTTGATTGCAGATGGGGCAAAGTGGGTCTGGAATTGGAAATCTGGTAGCAAGAGTGGTTTTGGAAGGTAAACTTTATGTGACAGCTCTCCATAAGTTCATCTCGAGTCTTGAGTGTAATTGAGCCTTCCACAATTTTATCTAGGCAAATTTGGAAGGCAGTACAAAAATTTAGACTTAATTGAGTTAAATTAGATTAAAAAAACTTATTTGGTCTTAAATATAATTTTTTGAAAAAAAAAGACTAAAAAGTCATTCATTACTTTGTTACTCTCTCTCCTTCTTTAACCATTACTCTCTCAGTGTCTTTTTTCCTATTTTCTCTCTCTCCCCCATTGATAATTTATTTTCTTTTTAAATATGTAAATATTTGATTTGATTTTTTCATCTCTCTTTTTCCTACTTTCTCTCTATTTTCTCACTCTCTCTGCCTATTTTCTCTTACCAATACTCTTTCTCTCCTTATTCTCCCTCCCTCTCTCTCCCCATCCCCCATTGATAATTTGTTTTTTTTTTGAAATATGTAAATGTTTGCTTTGATTTTTTCAACTCTCTTTGCCATATTTCTCTCTCTCTCTCTCTCCTTATATCAATGTTACAACAACACAATTACACGAACTAGTTACACTAATTAGTTATAATTGTCATATAATATACCAAATAGTTACTCGTGTTCTAATAAACCAAACATTTATACCAAATAATTATATGAAATTACAACACTAACCTAATTATTCATTCAATTGTTTACATAAATCAAAGAGTTACACTATTTAGTATCACGACATGGTTAGACCGATATATACACCAAATTTGGTTTATAATTACACAAAAGAGTTTACCTTTATACCAAATTTAGTGTATAATTAGTATAATTATATCGTAATACTAAATGGTGTAACAATTTAGTTTATATAAACAATTGAATAACAAATTGGGTTGATGTTGTAATTTTGTGTAATTGTTTGATGTAACAGTTTGGTTTATCATAACACATGAGTAATTGTTGGGTATATTATAGGACAATTGGAAGTGATTGGTATAATTGTGTTATTGAAATGTTGATAAAGAGAGATAGAGAATAAGGAGAGAGAGTAACAATGAGAGAAAATAGAGAAGAGAGCGTAACAGTGAGAGAAAAGAGTAATGCTACATTGACCAAATTTTTGGACCAAATTTGGAGCTCAAATGACATGGCAGCTGAGTTGGGTTTCTTTATTTGGTGTCATGTTATTTGGGTCCCAATAAAAACTTTCAATAATATGCTGCCATGTCATTTGAGCTCCAAATTTGATTCCAAAATTTGGTCAGTGTAGCATTACTCGAGAGAAAATAAGGAAGAGAGAGTGAGAGAGAGATAAAAAAATTAAATCAAATTTTGACATATTTGAAAAGAAAATAAATTATTAATGGAAGAAAGAGAGTAACAAAGAGAGAGAGAGAGAGATAAAATAGAGAGAGGGAAAAATAGGGGAGAAATAGAGTAACAGGAAGAGAGAGAGATAAAGATAGAGAGAAAATATGAGAGAAAGAGTGAGAAAATAATGAGAGACAGAGAGTAATAGTGTGAGAAATAAGGAGGGAGATAAAGTGAAATAATAAGAATGATTTATAATTTAAGAAATGATAAGTAAGTAAAATAAATAAAAGCTCATTTGAATTTTGTACCTAATCACAAGAGCAAACAACTTATTCATACACTCCATCTTAAATAAGTCTAAAAAAAATGTACCCCACTCAAAAAAAAAATTTTATGTAATAAATAGAACTCTGATAAGGGTTGTGCTTGTCAAGTGTTATCTCTCTGAATGGTGTACGTAGAATTAGTAGGAAACTTTGCGGATGCTTTCTGGAATCCAGGCAATGTAGTCATCTCTAGGAAACAGAATGGCTTGCACTATTTAGCCATGTGATAGTGTGTGAAAGAATGACACATGATCATTTTTATCAAAAAAAAATAATGAATTGTTTAGTTAGAAACCATTTAAATACGAATTAAATATTTTATATACCAAATTAAAAAAAAATTATATATTGAAGATTAAATGACAAAACACAAATACTTAAAAAGATAAAAAATGTTATTAGCCCCATTCAAGAATGTTGGGGTAGGCAAAAAAAGACAAATCACAATAGAACAACACAATTCTGCTGCCCACTTGCTGATGTGGGGACAAACAGATCTATCTAGTTATGTGAGTAATAAAAGAATCTGAAGGGACTCATAATAGATTCAGCCGTCCCCGGGACGACACGTGGATTGGGGGGGAATAGTGGAAGGCCGAGGCATAGTGCCGAGGACATTAACATAGCCGAGCAAGTAAGCCGAGGATGGGTATTTTTGTGGAGCCGAGTACAGCCTCTGACGGGTAATTAATGCGATTTGACCCAGCATTTATGGCGACGTGCATGACTGAGACAGGGCATTTAATAAGCCTCTGTACCTGCCGCGGCTCAGACTGACAACCAAGTATGGGCGCATTAATGGCTAGAAGCCAGGCACATGCCTAAGAATAATAGCTTTCATGACGCCGACTGCATTGGAGTGTGTGTCCAACACCGTTCATGGGTGCTTGATTGCTCGGCTTGGCCCCGAGTTCCTATCCTCGGCGCCGAGCATTGATGAGATGGGAATGCAAGTGGAAAATCAATCATTACGCCGAGACAAGTCCAGGGTGCATTAATTACTAGGATGGCTTTTGTGTCAGAACAATCATTTCAAGCCCAGGTATAAATACCCTTCAGAAAAATGAGCAGAGGTACGCAAAATCAGACCCGTAAATCAAAGAATCAGAGTTTTATCCCCCTTCACCTGCTGACTTAAGCTTTGGAGGGGATAAGCCGGGCAGACGTCTGGCTCCCTTTTCCTAACCTTTTCTGTTTCAGGGTTCACCAGCCACGCGGTCGCTGTCCCGAGACAATTGCAGGATTTACCCCGTGCAATTTGGCGCCGTCTGTGGGAACCAAAAAACCCATTTCCCGTAGTGATCGCGTCATGGTGAACACAAGATCCCAAGGTGATGGAATGGGGAGTTTACGCGCGAGAAACGGGGAGGCTACTCGCCTCTCGACGGTCGTGGAATTCGGTCCGACAAATCAACCTGCAAGGGACGAGCATTCTTCACAGCGAACGTTTCCCGTAGATCAGGGGATGGGAGGGCAAGGCCCCTCAGCTCGAGGCATCGTTGAGATGATGGAAAGGCGTATGGAAAAGCGCATCAAGGAGCTCGAAAAGGACAACGCTAAGGTGAGGCGTAGGCTTGAGGAATTCGAGCAGTCCGCGAATGAAAGCTGGAGGGCGCGAGAAACGGGGGCGCGAGTTTCCGGCCGAGATGGATCAGCGAGGATGGGCTCAGGAATCCCCGAAAGCAACCGTCGCAGACACTCGGCGGATAGGCAGGGTCCGTACATCTGGGGAAAACATGTCCCCGCTGAGGAGTCCGGAGCAGGTCATCACGGGATCAATTTTTCACGCCGAGACCATCGGCGGGAAATTCCTTGCAAAGTCATGGCCGAGTCTCACGCGGAGTCTACCGCCAGAGGGCCGGGGAAGGCAAGGTACTCCCAGACACCGTCAGTCGACAGACGCCAGGAACCAAAACCAGCGGGGGACGAGGAGCAAATCTCTTCCCCCTTCGTTAGGTCTATTCGGGAAATCGAGATGCCGAAAAAATTTGCGGTTCCTCGGTTCAAAGTATACGATGGAAGAGCCGATCCCGAGGGCCACATCCGACACTATAGACAACTAATGTCCCTTTACGACGCCGACCAGAGGGTGTTATGCCGGGTCTTCCCCATGAGTCTGGGGGACATTGCCATGAAGTGGTATGAGGGCCTCGCACCGGAAAGTATCGGGTCCTGGAAGCAGATGGTGGAGCTCTTCAAGGCCCGGTTCATTACCAGCACCAAGAGGCCGAAGGACGTAGGTGCCTTGTTGACACTAAGGCGCAAGAACGGGGAGTCCCTTCGGCAATACGCAATTAGGTACTGGGAGGAGGTGAACGAGGTAGACGCATGTTCAGAAGCAATGGCGGCCGCGTCATTTCGGCTAGGATTGTCCCGAGACGCCGACTTATACAGGTCCTTGACCAAAAAGGTCCCGAAGGATATGAGGGACTTGATGGCTCGGATAGACAAATATGCCAGAGTCGAGGAGGAAACCATGGAGCCCGAGCACAGGAGAGGAAGAGACCAGGGGTCGGCTCCAAGAAAAAGGGATAGGGAATTGCCTACCAGGAAAGGCTCGCCGACCTCCCCTCAGGGCCGACTGTCCTTCCAGGGGATACACACTGTTTTCAAAGAGCCCATTTATAGGATGTTGAGAAAAATACAAGATCGGCCGTATTTCAAGTGGCCCCCGAAGATGCTAGGGGATCCATCTACAAGGGACCAGACGGCGCGGTGCTCCTATCACCGGGATGTAGGCCACATGACTGAAGACTGCAGAACATTCAAATCCTTCCTCGAGCAGCTGGTCCGAGAGGGTCATCTTGAGGAGTTTATTGAACATAGGCCTCGCCGGAGAGATGCCGAGGAAAGGGCGGAACCCTCCCGGGAGGTGGTCCCCGTGATTAATGTAATACACGCCTGTACAACCGAGAGGCCGTCGTATAATGTGCTCCGAGCTGAGCGAAAGCGAATCTCACAGGCGCTAAAGATCGGAGAGAGCGAGGAAGGACAACCTCCCGCCAAGAAGCCCCGTCGAGACGACGAGATCATCAGCTTCTCCGATGCTGACTTGGCTGGTGTAGCTCTCCCCCATGATGATGCACTCGTGGTCACGCTGCGAATTAGCAAGTTTGACGTGAGAAGGGTATTGATAGACTCGGGAAGTTCGTCCGAAGTGATGTACGAAGACCTCTTCCGAAAAATGGGCCTAACCCCGGCGGACTTGAAACCCGTTCAAACGCCCCTCGTCGGTTTCAATGGTTCCAGCGCCCTCCCGCTCGGCAAAATCACCATGATAGTACGGGCGGCGGTCGTTTCAATTCCCGTGGAGTTCCTGGTGGTCGACTCCGATTCCCCGTACAATGCTATAATGGGGAGGACTTGGTTGCATGCCATGAGAGCGGTCCACTC
>CM042196.1:2028031-2042292 GCA_023539305.1 Ilex asprella
TGGGTTGGAGTGGGTTTCCGTTGGGTTTAGGGTGGGGGTTTCGGTGGTTTTCGGTGGGGGTTTTCGATTGGATGGTGGTGGGGTTAGGTGGTTAAAGAAAATGCAGTGAGTTTATTCAGATTTTAAGGAGGACAAGGTGGTCTTTTTGTCAATTCTGTTTACGGTGTTAACTATGTATATTGGTCCAAAAGCACAAGGGGTAATGTGCTGATTTTCAAATGATAGGGGGTCATGTGCAAAACACCCAAACTACGAGGGGGTAAACTGGATTTTACCCTTTTTGTTATTCGCGGTTGAGATTTCTTTAAATTTTACTTTAAAATTAATCTTACGGCTAATATTAACATTTCAAATTTAATATGAAAAATAGGGTCTAAGGGTGTGTTTGAGTAATTTTTTAAAATTATTTTTAATATTTATAATTTTTTATAAATACTTTAAAAAAAATAGTGTTTGAAAACCGCTCCACCAACACTTCTACCGCCACTAGCCCCACCACTATCATCATTACTACCACCGCCACCACTGTCGCCACCCTACCTCACCCATCGTTCCACTACCACCGTTGCTGCCACCCCACCATCACTTCTTCCACAATAACCACCACCACCGTCCCACCACCTCCATTATGATAACCCCCTATTACCCATTACTGCCCCACCACCACCATTGTTGCTGCCACTTTATCACCATCGTTACTATTTCACCATCACCCTTACCACATCAATCACACTGCCCCCCAACTACCATCATCATTGTCACCTATAGTTGCCACCATTACAACCGATTGTCATTATCTTTCATAACTATCACCGTCTCTCATCATCACTACCACCGCTCGCCCTCACTATAACTTGTGCTTAAATTCCTTTATTTCTCTTCTATCTTTGTAATTTAATTTTATGTGTGAATACAAATATGTTTATTGTTGACTATTTTTTTTATTATTTTGTAACTTCAAACACGAGAAATAACTAGTATATATATAGATACTTTGTAATATTAAAAAATTAGTATTGATTGTGTAATATTTATATTTTAAATAATATATTTTTTTAATTATGTAATTCAAAGGTAAAGTGAACAAAAAGAAAATAAGAGTGGTAAGGGAGAGAAGTATGAATGGATTAATGAAGTTGTTTGACATTAGGGAGGGTAATGATTGAGTTGTCAAATATTGGGGGTCATGTAGAGAAGATAATGTTTTTGAACGAGAATAAATTTTTTGGAATGAATTTAGTACTGTTAAATAAAATCGGATAAAGAAAGAATTGATCTCAACTATTGCTGTATTTTTATAAATCTGTAATTCAAATTACTTGTTATAATATTCGAGTCATTACTAAAATGAATTAGAGAAAAAAAACGAGGTTAAAAAAAATTAAACATGGGAGCTATCATAAGTTTTGCAATCATTCCAAATTGGCCTTATTAAATTGTAACTCGATCTATTTAAAACACTGAAAAGTAAATTTTGTTACTAAAGTATTTTCTCTAATTTGAAGCTTGACAATTTAATGGAGTTAGGTCAGGAGTGATTTATTTATCATGAATACTTTAGTCCTAGCATGGATGACATGTCTTTGACCAGATTGGAGATGAGATTAGTCGAAGTATGTATAAACAGACCCGGATACTTCAGACAAATAAAATAAAAAAAAATTGGAGAGACTTACTAGCAAGGTAACTAATTAGATAAATGCATTTTGAATCACTGATTTTATTTTGAAAAAATTTCAGTTACACTCCTTCTAATTTATCATATCTTGAATAATACCCCATTTATTTTTTAAATTTTCACTGACACTCACTGTCAGATTAAATGTGTTAATTAGAATGCAATTTTACTAAATTATCCATGATATATTTTTTTTAAAAAATTCATCTATACCCCTTCTACATAGGCATATTTTCAATGAGACTCCATCTGTTTTCTAAATTTCTTTACGTATTAAAATTTGGACCGATTAAAATTTGGTTCGAGCGAATTAAAATTTATTTTTTATGTATTAAAATTTGAGTAGATTAAAAATTATATTTTTTTACTTATTAAAATTTTAGCCGATTAAAATTTTATTTGAGACTCAAATCAAATTTTAATCAATTCACACTAAATTTTAATCAACCAGAATTTTGATACATAAAAAAATATAAATTTTAATTTATTCAAATTTTAATACATGAAAAATAAATTTTAATCAATTTGAATTAAATTTTAATAAATAAAAAAATATAAATTTTAATCGATTCGAAGAGAATTTTAATCAGGTCTAATAGCTCAAGTAGAGTTCAAATTGTCTTAAATTTTAATACATAAAAAAATATTTTTAATAAGTTCAAATTTTAATAGGTAAGAAAAAAAAATTAACCAATTCGTATGCAGAGACCTTTATGAAAAGAAAGTCTCACCTTTTTAAGTTGTTCCTTTCCCAACCTCTGGGACCATTAGATCCCCTAGCTAACGTGTTACGCGTACAGAGAACAATAGTAAGAATTGGAAAGTGACTCAAAATGGCACAAAACAAAGGAAGTTTTTGCAGTGACCGAATAGGTTCAAGTTAAACCTTAGGATTATATTTTAGTAATTAAAAAATTTTAGATTTATTTATTTTTTATATCTCTAGGGCTAACGACTTTTGTTATGAAGACAAATTTGAGAAGATTCTTCACTTTATATTATTGCTGATTTTTGTGACCAAAGCCTCCTCAAACTTTTCAAATATATATGTATCTAGAGACACTTTGTAATATTAAAATTTAGTATTGATTGTGTAATATTTTTATTTTAAATAATAATTTATATTTTTTTTAATTATGTAATTCAAAGTTAAAATGAACAGAGAGAAAATAAGAGTGGTAGGAGAGAAAGTATGGATGAATTAATGAGGTTGTTTGACATTAGGGATGATATTGATTGAGTTGTCTAAAATCGGAGGTTATGTAGAGAAGATAATGTTTTTGAGCGGAAATAATTTTTTTGGAATAAATTCAGTACTGTTGAATAAAATCGGATAAAGAAAAAATTAATCTCAACTGTTGCTGTATTTTATAAATCTATAATTCAAATTACTTGTTATAATATACGAGTCACAACTAAAACGAATTAGAGAAAAAAAAAGTGGAACTTAGAGGTGAGTTCTTTAGCTGGATTTGTTTGGAGATAAATCCAGTAAGGAAATTTATAGGAGGTTAAGTCCGTGTTTAAAATTATATGTAATGACTTAAGTCTATTTTTTTTATCTCAAAAACACCCTTAACGGTGTTAATTTTGGTTAATTATGGAAAATCATAGGTTAGATATTTGAGATATATGGTAATAGATTGTTCATTTTTTTATGAAAACCGAATATATTATATTATGGTGCTTGAATTATGACAAAATTATTGTGATATTAATTCAAATTCAGATCAAAATTTTTCATTGATAATTCAAATTTTGGATCACAGAACATCAAAGTAAAATCAAACGTTGAGAGATATATACTGAACATACACCTTTAATTTTCAAAGTAAAACCAAAAGTTGTGATCAGTAACATCAATTTCACAGCATCATCCACAATACTCAAGCACATCAATACAGTGAAATTATGAAATTAATTTTGTATTTATCACACAATAACATGATCTATTTTCATGTTACTTTGAACCAATGAATTTCGAATGTCTTGAACAATGAAGAAAGCAACAAAAAGTGTTCACATATAATTATATAACACATTAATTTAGTAAAAATAGCATGTACAGTTTCACCAAGTTACATGATGTACACATAGTAACATGAGGATAGCAACATTAAAATTATATACTAAATCACAGAAATATCATCTTAAGTAACATCAGATAGTACACATATTACAATTTTATGGTTTGAAGATTACCCTATAAATAACATTGTTCAACCCCAATATTCACTTTTTCACTTTCAATTACAATCTTTTTAGACGTATATTATGTAACACACTTTTAATTTTTCGTCGTAGCATTAAAGTGTTGTGTTCAGTAATAAATCGACTTTCACAAATTGCAAGACTATATTGTGTTCATAGTAACATCAAATTTTAAAATATTATAGTAAAAATACAATTAAAAAATTAAAAGTTTACAAAATTTCTAATAGCAACTTCGACAATGAATTGAAGAGTAGAATCGATTTTTACTCTTATGGTTTGTAACCTCTTTGAATTATGAATTGAAGTGGTGTAGGTAATGACGGTTAAGAATTTTCGGAGAAGGAAACCAAAAAAGATTTGATGAATTTTTGTTGGATTTGTATGATAGAATGAAGAGGAAATTTTCTATATAAAGTGGCGAAAATGAAGGGTTTCTCCACTTGATATAAAAATAGCAATTTAGACGCCGTTTGTGGTTTTCAAAAAAATAAGGGTACAATAAACTTGACAAAAAATGGATTTATAACCAAATAAATTTTTTTGCAACACTTATCTCCAAACAAGTCCATCTATAGGAATCGACCTCCAAATTTTTCAAAAAAAAAACAAGGTTAAAAAAAATTAAACACGGGAGCTATCATAAGTTTTGCAATCATTCCAAATTGACCCTATTAAATTGTAACTCGATTTATTTAAAATACCAAAAAATATTGTTACTAAAGTATTTTTTCTAATCTGAAGCTTGATAATTTATTGGAATTAGATCATAAGTGATTTATCTATTACGATTATTCTAGCCCCAGCATAAATGACATGTTTTTTATCAAATCGAAGATTAATCGGGGAGGAGATTAGACCAGAGAGATGATCGGACCGGAGAGGAGATCATAATTTGAACTCTACTAATAGTTCAAATAGAGTTCAAATTATCTTAAATTTTAATACATAAAACACTATTTTTAATAAGTTTAAATTTTAATATACAAAAATTAACCAATTCGTATGCAGACACCTTTATGAAAAGATAGTCTCACCTTTTAAGTTGTTCCTTTTCCAACCTCTGGGACCATTAGATCCCCTAGCTAACGTGTACAGACTACAGAGAACAATAGTAAGAATTGGAAAGTGACTCAAAATAGCACAAAACAAAGGAACTTTTTGCAGTGACAGAATAAGTTCAAAGTTAAACCTTACGTGTTTCGGTGATTGAATTTGTATTTTAGCAATTCAAAAGTCTTAGGTTTATTTTTTTTTTTATATTTCTTAAGTGTTAGGATATGCTCTAAACTAAATTAACTCATACTAGCCACCAAACTCGAGAGAATAGTCGGCACAATTTTAAATATCATATAATAAAAAAAAATAGAATAAGCTCCACTTTCCATTGTTAGCTCTTTACATCCACTTTACACATTGATCCACAAGAAAGTGACAATAAGGCCCCATTTAATAATTTTTTTAGTTTTCAGATTTTGTTTACACTTTTTTTTTAAAAAACTACAAAAGATAATGCACTTGATAACATTTTGATTCTGTTTTCGTATTTTGCTATTTTGAAAACGTTTCCAGTTTAAAGTTAGTTTTTGAATATATATATTTTAAAACGATAAAAATAAAAATTGGAGGAATGTTTAGGTGCAACATAATGAGATCTTGACAAAATGCTCTCTGCCACTGTCACCGCCACCTCCAGCGAATACCTCCACTACCACAACGACAACTCTCCACCCACTGTCACCACTCACTGTTGTCATTACTAGTAATTATTGCTCCTGTTCCCGCTGCCGCCGCCACCACCTCCTATACGTCCACTGTTACTACCACTTACCACAAAAGAGGAGTACGAGATACTAACAAACAATTCGAGCTAAATATAAGTCAGATACACTTTTATTTCACTTTGCTTAATAAATAATTCTAGTCAAAGCCAATGATCATCCCAATCCAATTGGTGGAGTGGTTTCTTCGTGGGTTGGATGCTTGTCTCTGCGTGCGAGAGAAAAGAGGGACATGAGTGTTTAGATATTTGGTTGATTTTATTCAAGTGATGAATTAGTTTAGAAGTGTAATTATTTTGTTCAACAAGAAAAAGGGGCCCTAACTAATACTATTTAGACCTAAAAATTTGATTCAATTTACTGACATAATGATGTGGTTTCATAAAAATCATTGGATCAATACCAAATTTCAATGTTTAATGGGATCTACAATAAATTCGATCAGTAAATTATGTCAGTAAATTAGATCCTAACAACATTACTTATGCAATTAACCAAACTTGTTAAATTAAATTAAAATAGACTTAAATTTCATAAGCCTAAATTAAACAAACTTTTAAAAGTAAATTGATTGGGCTTAAACTAACTAAAATCCATAAATGAGTAATCCACTCCAAAAGTCAACACCAAATCAAATATCGACGTCGGTCTGGCCCTCATCATCATCAAATCCACCGAGAATTAGATGACAGTGTACATGACAAACACGTCTAAGAGTGTCAACATTACTTTATTAAATTAAGTCAAATCATTCAACAATTATAATTTTGACATTACTTTTGTGTTATATTACACGATAAATTTTGCCGTTATAAATTCTGGCACGCCCAATGGAATCCTATCTTCCTCTCATCTCTCAAGTAAAAAAGCCAACAAGCCTGACAGTAATAGCCAAAGACATCATGATTCCTTTCATCGACAAGCCAACAAACCTGATCGAAGAGTCAATTCCAACAACTCGCACCAGAACAAATGCAAGAAAATCTCAACTCTTGCCACCGATGCAACATCGCTCTAGGCAAAGTAAAAAGAAGACTCTTCCAATAAAAAATAAACAACTTGTCAATTCTTCTGTCAATCTAGAGGAAGAAACGAACGATTTTCTTCCCGATACACACTCTAACACAAGCTCGAGAATTGAATCTTACTCTGAGACTTCTCCTAAGCAGAAGTTTAGTGATTATTCATGGGCCTTTTGGTAGGCCTATGCTTGTGATGGTGACGAAAGTCACTTCATCTAAAGAACATCTTCAACAATTCACTACTGCGATCGAAAAATTGACCAAAACCCTTGAAATTAAAAATATGCAGATTGTCGTACTTATGAATCGACTCGAATTGTAAAAACCTTCAAAAGAAAGCAATTAAGAAACTCTAAATCCATCTAGTAATAAAACACAAGAAAATCTCAAGTCTTTAGAAAATCAGTAGAAACAAGAGCAGTATGATCGAGCCGTGATGCAAAATGTCATGCGAAATTCTTTTTTAGATTTTTGTTGCTACACTCTCTGTCCAACAACTTAAACATATGATTGTTGATACCATTAGAACTTAGTATGGAGGAGCTCCCCAGTGTTCATTGGTATATGTCAAGCCATATACTATATGAATTGATGAAATGCAAATGCCAATGAGTTACCAACCCTCGAAGTTTCAACAATTTGATGAAAAAGGCAACCTGAAACAACAAGTTTATTCATTTCATTGAAACATGCAATCATGTTAGTACATATGTCGATTTGATGGTAAAACAATTTGTTCATTCCTTCAAAGGTGTTGCGTTCGACTGGTACGCGGATCTTATAGCTAGGATTGTTAATAATTAGGACCAACTTGAACGAGAGTTCTTCACTCGTTTCTACAACATCCGACGTATGATAAGTCTTTCTGAACTCGCATGGACAAAACAAAGAAGAAATGAATTTGTCATCGATTATATCGAGCGTTAGAGGAGTCTTGTTTTCAACTGCAAGGAGCGCATTAGTGAAGATTCTTCGATTGATATGTGTGTCCAAGAAATGTATTGCCAATTACTCTACAATCTCTAGGGAACCATATTTTCGAAGAATTTGTAACACGAGTCCATGACTTAGAGATCCAAATCATCATACATGGAAGTCACTTGATAAGTGATACTCGTGAAAAGAAAGATGTGAAACATTTCAAAGCAGAGAAAGCTATGACAATTGCCATTACACCAATGAAGATTTCTAATAAAATGTCAAATACAAACTTCAATGTTAAGTTTACTCAATACCAGGTCTAACAGAAAACAATACTGAGTTTGAAAGAACTTGAAGGAAAGATTTATCCATTTTTTGATGCTTCAGTTTTTGATATCTTTAATTAGTTGCTCGAATTAGAGCTGATTGAGCTTCCAACGCCTAACGACCAGAAGAAGTAGGAATAATTGATACAAAATATTATAAATATCATCGAATTATTATTCATCCCTTTAAGTTTCCTCAGTAGTCCCATCTAGTTCGAATAATGCTCTTCTACTATTCTTAGAGGTGGTGTTCCCCAAAATTAACGACGGAGTAATGCTAGATGGACTTAAAAACTAGACTTAAAAAATTGACATGATAATCCCAACCATTGAATAGGTAGTAGGTCCCAATAAATGCTGGGACCTACAGTGAAATCAATGGTTGAGATTATCAAGTCAATTTTTTAAGTCTACTTTTTAAGTCCATATAGCATTGCTCTTAACGACGTTGTTCGACACACAAATAATATCATTTAATGTATGAAACAATATCACTTTGGAGAATGACGTGTGTGCTGGACTATAGAGGATCTTATCCTAACAAAGCTTGGATAACGCTTCTGTGCTATTCTCCAAAGCGACAATATTTTACGCATAAATAATATTATTTAGTGTGTGAAACAACATCACTTTAGAAAACGGCGCGCGTGTTGTACTGCAGAGGATCCTGCCCATCTACCTGTCCACGTTGAGTGTCCCACCCTCTAGTTCCCCTCTATCCAATTTTGCTCCTTACTTGTTTTAGTATCTAATGCTTGGGGGCCCAAAAACATGAAGGTCAGTCCACTTGGTTATTCCCCAGTAGGAGTAGGACATGTATCTACTTATGTTTTCTTCACTCAAGACAAACCAGCAATAATGGAAGCATTCTGGCTGTGTCAAAACCATTATTAGACCTTGGTGGGACTCTAACATACTACAAATTAGGTTAATGTTTTGTGAAAATGTGTCCAAATAAAATACAAATCAACTTCAATATAATTCGTTCGAACTGAAACAATGGATTGATAGTCATAGAGATAACATTTGTATTATCACATAATAACATTGTATGATGTAATGAGATATAATGTTTTTAAAGAAAACAAGTAATCCAAGTAAGACATTACGATCCACGTGGAAAATAGTGGCTTGTTCCTTGAAACTCGAACAAAGACAATTGACACTCAAATAGTACAAAGTAATGCTAGAAAAAGAGTCAGAAAAATAATGAAGACGAGTCAAGAACTGAATTTTAATCTAGTGTACCCTAATGGTACAGTAAACTCTATGTTTCATAGCTTGCAATAAGAGAACCACAATCAACCTTTTCAGGCATAAAAATTTCGTTCATTATGTTTCGTTCAAGTGTGAAACACTGGATTGACAGTCATTGCGAGAACACTTGTACTTTTAATGAATAATATACAAGTAATTAGTAGCAGCAATCAATGAGTCACCAAAGGAAGTTAAATTAAGTTCAATTACGTTTTTCCCTTGAATTACTAACATACTTAGAGTAGTTAGCTATCTTGTGCAGGTGATTATATATTATATGATTAGGTGGTTATCAGTTTTAGTAAGATCCAATTGCTGACTTATTTACTAATTAGTGAATAATGATACTTCGTGAAATTACTGACGTGGTGTAACGGTTATCCCCAATGTTATTTTCCTCCTTCACCCAATGTTTTTTCCTCCTAACAACGTTCACTAGACAAATTCTTCGTAAATGATCTTATTTCATCTCACTTAGTGGGAAAAAAGGAAAAGGAAAAATTGCAAGTTGGTCTTTACATATAGATGTACCAACCCTGCACTTTTTTTAAGGTCCCATGGCACATGTATCATTAAAGTGTAACAACATTTTTGAGAAGTTGCACATGTCATTTAAGTGTTACAGTCTTTTTTATAACATAATTTTGAAATAAAAAAAAATAGTATTTGAATTTAATTTATCAATTTAATTATCAAAATCATTTAATTAATAGTGGACCCTATTATTTATTAGAATTTACTACTAATCCAATAATTGTGATAAATTATTGAGTAAATAATAGCACTAATGTCAAAATGGAAGAACCTTCCGCGGAAGTCCCTCTTTGTCTTCAGTAACACCAACGACTCTTACTCCGACCATAGAAATAGAAATATAGTCATGAATACTAATAATATGACTTTCTTTCTTTAAGTAAGGAAGAAGAAGTCAACGCTTATTTAGTGCACCTTAGAGTAATACTATTTGGACTTAAAACACTGACATAATTTGTTGACTTAATAATGTGGGTGCAGTAGAACTATTAGATCAACACCAAGTTTCAATGCTTAATGGTCCCTACAATCAATCCAAATGTCATAGTGAATTAGGTCAGTAAATTAAGTTCCAAAAGCATTGTTTGTGCACCTTATGGTCCTTATCTAATTCACCCTGCTAGAAAATAAAATAAAAAATATATATGGGGAATACCTTCTTTTTTTTTTTTTTGCAGGCATTAAACGACCCCATGAGCTGCTACCAACTCTAGTGTCTCTCACTCCATCTGGGTAAAATATTGATTATTTGTGCATGTCATTGAAATAGATTACATAGGAAATGATCAATCTATCTTTGATACATTGGTCAATTCTTTAAAATTAGGTAATTAGAAATTTATTTTTCATAAATATTTTAATTATTTTTTATATAAAATTAAAAAAAAATTAATCAAAAAATATATAAATTACTCCAAATACCATTACCCATTAAAAAAATACAGATAATAAATTGAAGCAAGCAAACAATGTGCAAGCAGCTTTTTTCACGATTTCATGTCCTCTTTATTCAAGGTTCCATCGCACATGTCATTCAAGTGTCAGACGCTTTTTCAAGGATTTTGGAGCATGTGATTGAATGTGGAAGTCGGCATATAGATTAGTCCTTCCAACAGCCTAACCATCACTCACCACCAAAACCATAAGCCAAAAATGGTCAAAGACAAGGCCATGTTGTGGTGGTTATGATGGCCTCATTGATTGTGAAAGTCATAGAAAAAAAAGCCATTAATATCACCCATGTCTTTTTTCAAAATGTTATTTAAATTTAAAAATTTGGTATAATTTATTGACCTAATAATATGACTTCATTAAAATTATTAAATTAAGACCAAATTTTAATATTTGATGGAGACCACAATCAATCTAAAAGTCATAATAAATTAAATTAGCAAATTAAATTAATAAATTAAATTTTAACAACATTGCTCTATCTTTTTTCCAAAGAGATCCTAACATTTATCTCTCTTAGGATAAGGCCAAACAATACAATCAAATAACATATCAAATGGTATGACTATGATATAAGAAGATTTGTTTATGTTTTTATTCGCTTTCAATTCAAATTTTGGTCCAAACCTTAGAGTTTTTTTTTATTTAATTTGTAGTAATGCTATTATAACCTAAAAAAATCTAATTTAATAACATAATGACATGACAAGTGAAGGAGTACCAAAAAAAAGCCCAAACATTACCGTCATAATAATATTATTGGATTACATTACTGTTATTTCGATTTAAAAATCTAACATAATTTGTTGACTTAATGATATAATTTTATTAGAATTATTGGATTAACACTAAGTTTCAATATTTGATTGGGTCCACAGTCAATCCAAATACTATAGTGAATTAGGTCAATAAATTAAAACTTAATAACATTACTTTTTTTTAAATCACAATAGCATTACTCTTTAATCTTTGAGCAATATTATTGAACTTAATTTGCTTACTTAATTCATTATACTATCAGTAATGCTATTGGGACATAATTGAGGGACATAATAAATTGTCACCAATAAAATGATAGTAAAATATATTTAATGATGGATTTCATTGTAACATTAAATGAATTCATTATCATTTTATTGGTGACAATTCATTATGTCCCAATAACATTGCTCTTATACTATTAGATTGACTGTAAACTCTATTAAAATAAAAGTATATCATTAAATCAATAAATTAAATATAATTTTCAAATCATAATAATATTGCTCTTAATAGCACTTCCGCCTTATATAAACCCACATATGCACACACAATTAGACCCTCGTAGAGAACTCATCCCATGGCTAACCATCACCACCACCACCACCAAAGCCAAAATGGCCAAAAACAAGGCCAAGTCAGTGTGGTTATGGTACCTTTTCCAGCACAAGGCCATCTCAACCAGCTTCTCAACTTCTCCCGCCTCATCTCCTCCTACGCCATACCGGTCCACTACGTCGGCACCACCACCCACAACCGCCAAGCCAAGCTTCGCGTCCACGGTTGGGACCCACTCTCTGCCACCAACATCCACTTCCATGAATTCCCAACCCCTTCTTTTCCCTCTCCACCACCCAACCCCACCGCTTCCGTCAAATTCCCCTCCCACCTTCAACCATCATTCAACGCATCATCCCACCTCCGCAACCCTGTCTCCACCCTTCTCCGGACACTCTCCGTCACCAGTCGGAGAATTATCGTCGTTCATGACTCTCTAATGGGTTCGGTGGTTCAAGACGTTGCTTCACTCCCTAATGTCGAGTCTTACGTTTTTCACAGTGTCTCTGCTTTCACTATGCTCTTCTTCTTATGGGAACAGATGGGAAGACCTTTTGCTGTTGATGCCGAAATGCTAAAAGACCTCCCTTCCCTCGAAGGCTGTTTCACATCAGAATTTTTAAAATTTGTAAACACTCAACATGGCAACGTGAAAATGAACTCTGGTCGTATTTACAATACATGCAGATTAATAGAAGCTCCCTCCCTTGATTTACTTTCAAAAGAACAGATCAGTAGAGGAAAGAAGCAGTGGGCTCTTGGTCCCTTCAATCCTGTGGAAATAACCAAGAACAAGAAATCAAGTCAAAGGCATAAGTGTTTAGAGTGGCTTGACAAACAATCTCAAACTTCTGTGATTTTTGTTTCTTTTGGAACCACAACTTCATTAACAGATGAACAGATCAAAGAGCTAGCGATTGGGTTAGAGAAAAGCGAGCGAAAATTCATCTGGGTGTTGAGAGATGCAGATAAAGGAGATGTCTTTGATGAAGAGAGAAGGAGAGTTGAGCTGCCAAAAGGGTTTGAAGAGAGAGTGAGAGGAAAGGGCTTGGTGGAGAGAGATTGGGCGCCCCAGTTGGAGATTTTGGGCCACCCATCAACGGGTGGGTTCATGAGTCATTGTGGGTGGAACTCATGCATGGAGAGCATCACCATGGGAGTGCCCATAGCTGCGTGGCCAATGCACTCAGACCAGCCGAGGAACACAGTGCTGATAACGAAGTTGTTGAAAGTTGGAATAGATGTAAGGGACTGGTCTCGTAGGAACGAGGTAGTGAGTTCATCCATGGTTGAAAAGGTTGTGAAGAGGTTGATGGTGGAGGAAGAAGGAGCTGAGATAAGGAAGAGGGCGGCGGAGTTGGGTAGTGCAGTCCGTCTGTCGGTAGCCGATGGAGGTGGTTCTCGGATGGAGTTTGATTCTTTTATTGCTCACATTACGAGATAGGATTTGTCCAGCAACTGGGTTTCCAGATATTTCTGTATAGGAAAAATATTTATGCTATTTGAATGTTAATAAAGTTGTTAAGGCATTGTTTCTTATGAATCGAAGGAAATAAAGTCACTCACGACAACCTCCACAAATTATTTCAATTTTTAATTTTCTAATAATGTTTACTCGATTAACTCCAAAGATAACATAACTAATAAATCGAACGGTAAACCTAGATGTCTCGAGTTCTTTCAATGTGGATGACTTGTCTTTCACTGATTCTAAAAAAAATAGTTAAGATGTACGTAAATTAATCTAAATAATCTTAATGTTGAACTAAAAAAAATAATTCCTCATTTCAAATTAGTCATAAGGCATGCCTCAATAAGATTTGAGGCCTAAGCAAAATTTTTTAAGGGGTTTTTGGAAGCCGGTACACCTAATTAGATTTATTTGGCAAAAAGTACACATTGAAAAATGTTTTGGAAAAAGGTACACTAGTTAGATACAAAAACATAAATGCCCATTTTAGGGAAAGTAGTGCATTAAATATCTCCTAATTTTATGGGAGACTTTAATATTTAATACACTTTGATTCATGTGTATTTGTCAATATATATGTGTGTGTGTGTATACAAATAATTATATATATATATAAATACGTATATATATATATATTTATATATATATACAAGTATGTATATATATATATATATATATATTCATGTATATTTGTTAATATATATGTGTGTGTGCATACAAATAATTATATATATATATAAATATGTATATATATATATTTATATGTATATACATACTTGTATATATATTTAT
>CM042196.1:2042392-2059952 GCA_023539305.1 Ilex asprella
ATATATATATATATATATATATATATATATATATAATAAAACAATTAGATGTTTGAAATTTTATCTCATACATATTTTCCTTCCAAAATCATCCCATCACTCATATCTATCACATGTTTAATCATTTAATATTTAATTAATTTATAATTTAACATAATTTATATTTCAAACATTATTCATATACCATAATATATACATATTGAAAAAAATTTTCAAATTACGTATTTTTATCGATATTTAAAAAAAATAATGGGTAAAATATAAATTTTAAATGATGTAATCAAATAAATAAAAGAAAAAAATTATTATTTAATATATAGAAATCTATTTTTTTATGCTTAAATTTTATGTTTCATCGTACCTTAAGACACGAGTTATGACTATTTTCTCATATAACTGATACAACAACAATCAAAACATATAATTAATGTAAGGTTGATCTTAGTTTGTTGGTGAATATTTCGAAATTGATAGAACAATTGCCAAATCATATTGTTTAATGTTTATGCACTCAATCGAACAAAATTGGTTGTTGCAATCTATATAATAAAGCAAGAGTGTGTTTGAATTTTATCATAGTCATATTTTTTTCCCTCAAAATCATCACCAATCACTAACCTCACTAATCATCCATTTGTCAAACTCAAACGTCAAATCATATAACTCATTTCTATTACATATTTAATCATTTATATATTTTCTCCTTAAAAATATCACATCACTCATTTCTATCATATATTTAATCATTTAATATTTGATTAATTTATAGTTAAATTTTTTTAAAAAATTTAATATATTGAAATCGATTTTAAACGCTCGAATTTTATATTTTATCGTACTTTCAAGTATGGGTTATAACTAGTGATTTTATATGCTTCATTAGTTGTTGAGAATACCCAAATAAATAGATCAACAATTAAACTATAAAATTATTGATGCTTGGGTAACGATAAGCCAATATATGGTTTTGTAATTTCATTAATTCACGCCAATGAATCTTGCGTTGAGTTATTTTTAAATAAAATAAGATAAAAACTAACTGATAAAAATTTATACGTACTACTTTGTAATATGCTAAACATAAAAATAATGTATTAAAAAATTACTTTTCGATACTAAATTCTAATCCCTTAGTTACACATGAGAATTGCAAGTTAGATTTAATGATTTTATTAATCTATCATAATTGATTGATTATGTATTTTTTCTTGCTTCTACAAACATAAGCGATTGATTTTGGAGAGTCGAAAAGAAAGTTAATCCATCAACTTTTCTTTTTTTTTAATTTTCTTCTTTATAAAATATGATATTTTATATATCCCTCAAACTTTTTATCTTTTAATTTTTTTTATCATACCAAACGAAACATTAAAGTATTGATGCGGTTTCTATTTAGTCCATGGAATTTCAATTTGTACAATTTAATCCCTAAAATATTGATTGTATTTCCATGAGAGACTTTTGTCCATATTGATCACAAACATCAAATGATTAGTCAAATTCAGAAGGACATTTTTTGTTTATCTCTTTCAGGGCCTTCACCTACTGTTCTAACCATAGTTATATCATTGACCTTTACCCTTAACTTATATATGGTGAGGTAGACATTGAGATTAACACTGATGAGGATGTTGAAATTGATTCATATTATTTGAACTTAAATGATAGTGTTTATGATATGACTGATAATGAATTGCATGTAAAAAATGTGGACAAAGCTGTTGAGTAGGAAAGCCTTGGATCATAAAATGTTGAAAGTGAGATGAGTTAAAAAAAATGCAATTTTGACAACTTAATTGCAGATGAAATTAATTTCATTTTATATGATGAAAGATATTTTCAAGTGGGCAGATCTTTTTTGGACTGATATATTTGGAGAAATAATCTATAATATAAAATAAGGTAAGCTTCAATAAGTCCATTCAATAATTTCAAATAGATTCATTTAATGACCATCAATATCTTTCTCAAAATTATTTATATTATACAGTATTTTCAGATATAAGTTACTCTTTCGTGAAGTAAATCAAAACTTTACTAGCCATTAAAGCTTTATATGCAAAAGAACTCAAGAGGACTTACACAGCAAGGCAGCACATGCCACTACAAGAAAAATAGTATTTGCGGGCGTTTGATTTCCGACATTTATTTAAAACGCCGGCACATGCATCTCGGCATCACGGTCTCACACGCTTTACATTAAATAGCGTCAAAAGGATTTTTAAAATAAATAATAAAACATCATCGTTTTAATGTCCATCATTTGTAAACCAACTGGGCTAGCCAGTTGGCCAAAGCCTTTAACTTTTCAGTGGGCGGTTAGGGGTTTGAAATTTTGTGGGCGTAAAAGCGTGGTTGTTTGGTAAAATAAAACATTTATTGATTGGATGAATTGTATCAAAGTCTTTAGTATGTATCTTGAGTTCCGGCGAAATGCAAGTTCTAATTTAAATAGTGTATGAGTTGAGAGATTGGTTTATATCTCGGACTTTGTCCTTGGTTCTACTTAGAGTTATGAGCCTGGACGACACAAGCGCGCCTCTACTCGTTGAGAACAGACCATGAGATTTTCCCTTTTTCGAATAAAAAAATGCCCATAGTTTGTAATGACATTTAATAGCGTCATCTTAATATTTACTCCATGAGTAATGCTTTGTATCCCAAATTTGTATCCCAAAAGTGCATCCCAAATTGATGGGAACCATTGGATGAGTGGGTCCCAATGAAAAAAGTTGATAGGACCCACTCATCCAATGGTTCCCATTGATTTGGGATGCAAATTTGGGATATAAATTTGGGATATGTAGCATTGCTCTTACTCCATCCTAACCTAGCCGACACCCTCTCTCTCACTGGATTTTCTTCTCATCGTCTACTCTCTCCCTCTCAATTACAAAAGCTCTATAGTTAAGAGCAGGGCCGGCTCTAAAGGTTTAAATAAAAAACAAGGGTTTTAGACCCCAAATTTTGAGAAGGCTCTAAATTTTTAAATACATTATTAACCCATAAAAAATTAAAATTTTAAATTTTAAACCCTAAAAAAAAGGCTCCAAAATATTAAGTACAATTAACATTTTTATTGTAATAATTTGAAATCCTGATTCAATTCATAATATTAAAAATTTAAAAATCATAAGTTGAAAAAATAAAAAGTACTCAAAAGTCAACTCATATTTATTCCAACTCTCTCTATGTAAAAATTAGTACAAAACATTAAAAAATCAACTCATATTTATTTCTACTCTCTCTATGTAAAAATTAGTACAAAACATTAAAAAAAGTTAAAGTTAAAATATTTTTTTCAGTAACACTAGCACGTTTTTCTTTGGTCTCTCTCATATAATAAATTAAAAATAAATTAATTTTTTAAAAAAGTTAATATTAAAAAATAAAAAAAAATTAATTTAATATTTTTGCTTTAGGCCTCCAATTTCCTTAAGCCACTCCTAATTAAGAGAACAGAGTTGAAGAAATTTTTTAGAGCTTTTTTTTTTTTTTTTGGCTTTTAATTCATTTGAACAATGGCTTGAATGAATCATGTCTTTTGAATACTGACTTACAATTCCAATGTGAATGCAAAAACTTTGAGTGAGGCCTAAATAAAGAATAATTCCCATATAGACGTATTTATCTATATAGATTCTAACCATTAAAAGAGAATTAGAGAGTCCTCCGATCCTTATAAAATTGAAGAAAAACCAAACCCGAGAAATAGATACAAATTTAAGTAATAATTACAGCCTAAAGGTAAAATCGGATAGAGGTCATATGGGGACAGGCCACCCAACTTAGAGAGATAGATGGGCGGGCGGGATCCTTGCAATACAACATTTGTGATGTTTCTCAAATTTGCACATTTTACATCCACAAAACTATGGCATTTTATATGTAAAACGATGTCATTTTTGAGTAAATATTTGGTATAACGGTTACACCATATCAATAATATCAATTTGGTGTAATCATCTAATAAAAAACCTGCAAAATAGATAAAGTGAGACCCATTTCTATCATGGAGTTGATTATGCATTCCATGGGAGGGTGGTTATAAATTTTTGTAAGATTTATTTGCAGACTTTACTTATTTGTGAACAGTTACATCATGTGACACTGTTGACTGGTGTAACGGCTACCTCCAATATTTTTTCGTCATTTTCGGAGAATTATGCATCTGCAAACAAAAAACAAACCCTCTAAAAGTTATGCATTGTTTTAACGTTTTCTCGAAACAGGAAGAAAAAACCAATTTTATTAGAAAAAACAAAAGTTTGTTTAATTAGAATATTTACAAACGCTCTTTAGATACATTTTAGTGCATATATGCTACATTGATATTGGTTCATAAGTCCAGTTTTATACATGCAATTGGGCAGAAAGGAAAGAAATATAAAAGAAAAAAAAAAGTAAAAAAAATAAGACAAAAATATTTTAAAAAAGAGTTATGACACGGTGTTTAATTATTTTAGGGTTTCATCAAAAGACAAATATTAAAAAATTGATGAATAATACTGTTTCAACCTGCAAATATAATCTAATTTTTTGATTGAATGATGTGACAAATATCATTAAATTAACAAATTAAATAAAAATTTTAGATTTAACACATTTCTCAAAAGCTCAAGACGAATACATGCATGTCAAAATCATCAATGTCAACAAAAAGCCTTGCTTTTGGGAATTCTCTTACAAAGAGAAAGATAAGGATTCCCAATATAAAGGAGGAGCAATTCCTGAAAATAAAGTCCACCTTTTAAGTTGATCCTTTCCCAACCTCTTGGACCATTGGATCCCCTGCCTAACGTGTGCAGAGAATAATAGTAAGAATTGGAAAGTGACTGAAAATGCCACAAAACAAAGGTATTTTTTTTGCAGTGACCCAATAAGTTCAAGTTAACTCATAGCACTGGTTTAGCGGTCGGACATATTTTTTGATAATTTAGAAGTGTCAAATTTAATTCCTTCTTACACCCTCTAAGGGTTAACTACTTTGGACATGTTCTAGACCAACTCAACTTACGATGGCTAGACGCTGAACTTGAGAGAATTATCGGCGCGAGTCTGAACACCTTATAACAAAAAAAAAGGAAAAAAAAAGGGTCCACTTACCATTGTTAACTCTTTACATGTACTTCACACATTGATCCACAAGAAAGTGACAATAAGGCCTCATTTTATAATCTTTTTAGTTTTCTGTTTTTGTTTCACTTTTTTTGAAAATTAGGAAAGACAATGAGTTTGATAACATTTTGATGCTGTTTTCGTTTTTCACTACTTGGAAAACGTTTCTAGTTTATAGTAAGATTTTGAATTTTTTTTTTTGAAAACAACAAAAATCAAAACTGCGGGAATGTTTAGGTGCAAAATAATGAGATCTTGAAAAAACCCTTTTCGCCATCGCCCCCGCCACTCCCATTGCCACCGCCACCGCCATCGCCAACTCCAACTCCTACCACTATCTCCACTATCATTATGATAACCCTCCACTCACCACCCACTATCATCACTCATCGTGGCCATTATCATAGTCATTATTGTTCCCGTTCCTGCTTCTGCTACCACCATCTATACCTCCAATTCCTCTACCACTACCACACAAAAGGAGTACATGATATGCTTTGAATAAAATACTAGCTAACAAACAGTTGGAGCTAAGTATAAGTCAGATACACTTGCACTTTGCTTAATAAATAATTCTAGTTAAACTCAATGATCATCCCAATCCAATTGGTGGAGTGGTGGTTTCTTTGTGGGTTGGATGCTTGTGTCAGTGTGCGAGAGAAAAGGGTGATGGAAGAAGAGACGAGTGTTTAGCTATTTGATTGATTTTATTCAAGTGAAGAATTAGTTTAGAAGTGTAATTATTTTGTTCAACAACAAAAAGAGGCATGATGTTACGACCTTGGAATATATAAGACAATTTTGATATACACTAGGGACGGCAACACACGATATTTGTGTGCATATATCTATATAATAAAATATAATATAAAAAATAATTTTTATTTTACACAGTTGAGATTGTTTTAAATTTCATTTTAAAATTAGTTCAACATCTAATATTAACTCTCTAAATTTAATAAAACTGTGTTTGGGGTGACTTTTCAAAAGTAGTTCTAGAACTTATGACTTTTTAAAAGTATTTTTAAAAAAATGTAGTATTTGGAATAACTTATTTTAATTACTTTCAAATAATTTAAAAGTAGTTTTACCACTTAAATAAGTAAGTATTAAAAAAAACTTCTACTTCTTTAAAATCAATTCTCTACGAAACACTTCACCACCACCACTATCACAGCCACTGCTGCCCCACCATCCTACCCCTACCCCCACCACCAGCACCATTACTATCACCGCCGCCGCCACCCTACTATCATCTTTGCCACAAACACCACCACCGGGGTTGTCACCCACTACCAATTGCTACTACCACCAGCACCACCACCACCACCTATTATCATCTCTATCTCATTCTTATATTTATTACCATTACCACCATCGTTGTCCACCGCCACCCACAGCCGCAGCAACCTACTGCCACTCACCCCCACTGCACTTACCATCACCACGACTATTCGCCACCATCCACCACTACTGTCACTCACAAGCATCCGTCGTCGCCCAACACAATTGACTCCTCCCATCTCCACAACCCATTACCTGCACCACCACTGTCATCGCCCCGTCACCACCACTGTCAACCACCATGATTGTCGCCCACCACCACTATCACTACTGTCATCTATGATTGCTATTACTACCATCGTTATCCAAAACAGCCACTACCACCACGGTCGTCGCTGCCCAACACAACCATCACCATTTCTCACTATCACCGTTCACCCCCATTATAACTTGTACTTAAATTTTTTTTCTCTCCTATTTGTTTGTGATTTGATTTTGGGTGTAAATATAAATATTTTATGATTGACATTTTTTTTTATTATTCCGTACAATTAGGCACGAACAATAATTAATGAACTTATAAAAGAAGAAGTTATGAAAGAAGAGAGATAGATATAAAAATGTAAATAAACCAATTAAGAGGAGAAGTTATGGATGATTATAAGTGGTTAAGGAGTAATAAGACATTTAACAATGAGAACACCAAACCCCTTCTCTCGTTTAATTATTAGTATACAAGTACTATTTTATTAATTATATTTTGCCCAAAACTATGTAATTGTATTCTTGTAATTCTATGTAATAAAATTTTGGGTAACCAAAAAAGTAAAATGTAGCAAATGTGTTGGGCCCGGGTAGGAGAATTTCCCAGATGTTTGGATGGGCCAAAATTTAACACCCCAATGATTGGACAACTCGGCCAACGTGCCCCGTTTCTTGTCCTCGGCATGGTCTGACTCGTGGCTAGCCCCTAATGGATACAAAGATAACCTTGCACATTATTGCACGTTCATCAAATTCTAACAAAAATTCTGATAATTACTTGCAGAGACTTTTGCAGTATACCTTCACATTGCTCCTTTTTTTAAGCTTCGAATGGTTAAATCTTATCGAGATTAGCGGTTAAGCTAATGAGTAATAACAATTATTTCGTTATTGAATCTTAAAGTTATGAGTTTAAATTTTATCATTTTTTTATAAAATGATGTTATACAATTCAAATGTAACTTAAAAAATTACAATTTAGATGCATATCGTCCTTTAGATAAATAGGTTATTGACTTTTTTAGTAAAACCCAGTCAACCAACACTCATCCAAGGAATGTGCATTTAGATTGCAATTTTTGAATTTTATTTGAATTATGTAGTATTTTTATTTTCTGTAATTCCCTCCCTAGTCTTGTAAAAAGGAGGCTATCAAAATTCTTCATAGTTCCACTTTAAGGGATTATCAATAATTGAATTTAGGGGGTTTGAGTTATTATCACTTGAGCTATTCTTAGGGTTGTTTTATTTCCTTTTTAGTAATACTCTATGTAGAGAGAAATTATTAATTTTCTTTATTCACTTAATTCATTTTAACCATGTCCCAATACCATTACTGATATTCTAATCATAGAGATTGGCCACTGCATGTCACCTTTAACATAGATAACTGGTGGCATGAGCAACGAAAGAATCCAACTCCATGCGAGTAACGCCGCCTTCGGCCACCAACCGCCGGACAGCACCACCCAATTCCGCCGCCCTCTTCCTTATCTCCTCCCCTTCTTCCGATGACATCAATCTTCTCACAGCTTTTTCAACCATTAACTACGTAACCAACTCATCTCGACGTGCCCAATCTTTCACCACCACCCCAACTTTTAAGAACTTTGTTATCAGCACGGCGTTCCTCGGCCGGTCTGAATGCATCGGCCACGCCGCCGTGGGCACTCCCATGGAAATGCTCTCCATGCATGAATTCCACCCACAATGACTCATGAATCCACCCATTGATGGGTGCCCCAAAATTTCCAATTGGGGTGCCCAATCTCTCACCACCATACCCTTCCCTTCCACTCTCTCTTCATACCCTTTTGGCAGTTCAGCTCTCCTAACATCATCACCCACAAACACATCTCCTTTATCCGCATCTCTTAAAACCCAGATGACTTTTTGTTCGCTTTTTTCTAACCCAATGGCCAGCTCTTTGATTTGTTCATCGGACAAAGAAGAAGTGGTTCCAAAAGAAACGAAAATGACCGACTTTGGCAATTGTTTGTCAAGCCACTCCAAACATTTGGGGGCTTTATTGTATTTTCTGTTCTCTGACATTTCGACTGGATTGAACGGCCCTATAGCCCATTGCTTCAAACCGTTAGTAATATCTTCTTTTGCTAGTAGATCGATGAATGGAGCTTCTATAACTTTGCATGCATTGATGAGATTACCAGAGTTGAATTTTCGGCGATCGAGTTGAGTGGCAATAAATTCCATGAATTCTTGAGTAAAACAGCCTTCAAGTGAAGGCAGGTCTTCTAACATTTCTGTTTGAACTGGGAAAGGCCTTCCCATGGTTTCCCAGAAGAACCAGAAGGTAGAAAAGGCAGAAATACTGTGAAAAGTGTAGGATTCAGCGTTTGGAATTGATGCGACGTCTCGAACAATAGAAGCCATTAGAGAGTCATGAATTACAATAATTCTGCGAAAAATAGGAGAGAGAGTTCGTAAAATTGTTCCAACGGGCTACCGAAGGTTCAATGATGCATCGAATAATGGTTGGAGGTGAGAGGGAAAGTTGATGGAGGCATTAGTGTTGGGAGGAGGAGAATGGAAAGAAGGGGTTGGAAGGTCACGGAAGTGGATGTTGGTGGCGGAGAGAGGGTCCCAACCATGGACACGAAGCTTGGCTTGGCGGTTGTGGGTGGTGGTGCCGACATAGTGGACTGGTATGTCATAGGCGGAGATGAGGCGGGGGATCTTTATTGATGAGTAAAGTTACCGGGAGAATATACTCCGGGAGTATTACAATGCTTTGGGGAGAGAGAGAGAGAGAGCAATATGTGTAGGGAGATAAGTGAGGTCTCAAAGTTCTGCCAAGGTGTCCCTCCTTGTGGAGAGAGCTTACATTATATAGGCTTAGTAAGGTAGTGAGGCGGTGACATGAGGGAGAGTGCTTCTACTATTTTGGTAAGTACAGTTATGCTAGGACTAGATCTCCGTGCGTATCCCGATATTTTCTACATCGTATTGTTATTCCATCGGAGGAAGATCCTGAGCTGGATTGGGCTTGATTTTTAGTCTGGACTTGAGGTGGTGTGGGATGAACTTGAATCAGAGTAGTTCCAATGGTGTTGAGGAAGACTGAGGAGGAGAAAACGGAGGACGAAGGAGAGCAAGGAGCCATCCCATGGGCGACGCCCCTTGGGAGGCCTTATGAGCAGCGCCCCTTTGGTCTTCTGGGTTTGCCTCTTGGTTTCTTCTGTGCTTTGGACTTTCTCTTGGAGGGTCGACCAGCTTCGATTGAGCTTTTCCTCGGGCTTTCTCAGTTTATTTAAATTGGGCTTGACCCCGTCAAATTCGAGCTCATCATTCGCCCCTATGCCCCAAGCCTCTGACTTTTTGCAAGAGGAATGGGCTATGGGCATGTGCTTCGTCTCCATCTAAGTGAGTAGGTGCTTTTTCATCCGCTGAGTTTATCTGTATCAGATTTTTTATTTGTTGCACTGCTTCATTGTCTATGAATAAATGTCACTGTTCTTCCTCAAGAAGTCATTCCCTTTCAAGAGTTCACTATTCATCACCATTTTTCACTCTTCGACACCATATTTCACTATTCAACACCATTCTTCACTATTCAACACCATTCTTCACTATTCAACACCATTCTTCACTATTTAACACTATTCTTCACTATTTAACACCATTCTTCACTATTCAACACCATTTTTCAATTCCTCACTACTCATCACCATTTTTCTCCTTCAGTTTCCTCTATTTCAACATTCAAAACAAAATCATAGAGACGAGGTGTTCGAGGAAAATAGGCGAAATGTTGAAGAACCCAAGAGAGTCTGATCAAAGACTGGGCGGCGCCTTGTGTGACTCTGGCCAGGGAGCTCCTAACCTTGGTGGAGAACGGAGAGTGGGAAAGACAAGGACCCCTATGGGAAGCACCTGCTTGGGCGGCGCCAAGGACTTGGGTGACCTCCTTTCGGGCCTTGATCACTTGGGTACTCCTCCTCGTGGTGATTTTCGTGTAGTCCCAGGGACTTGGTCAGTGGAGCAGTCGAGCAAGGAAGAGACCAAGTTGTTGGGCTCTTGATTGGAGACTGTAAAACTTCGGTGCAAAGAGAGGAGAGTGACATAGGTGAGACCCAAGTGGGCGGCGCCTCTGTTAGTTAGTGCGAGAGAAGGAAAGGCGAGGCTTTTGGCTCCTCGAGCGACGGATTGGCATTCTTGGTTTATGCCAAAGAGGGAGACTATGATGGCTTTCGACGATGGTGGTTCTTGACCTTGTCTTTGATTTTAGGAACTCCTAACAGAGCGATGATGGAGATAGAGGTGGAGGTGGAGGTTTTTTGTGCAATCTTCTCCTTCTCCAAAGAGGGTGATGCCCCCAGTACTTTTCGGTCAATGCCTGATGGTCAAGTTGCTTTTGGGAGGCAAGATCTAGTGGTGCCCCTACTCCTTCCCCGACTATGACTTCTGTGTGCACTGGAGCTAGCCCTAATTTCGTTGTAGGAGTTGAGACTGCAATGCGATTTTTACGGGGACTGTAGCTTCACTGTCCTGCTTCTAATAGTGGCTCGGTGTCAATCTAACATAATCCTGCGGGTTGCAAACGATCTGAACTTCAAAAGTGTCCATGGAAAAAATAACATTATTCCAACATTAAAATATCTTAACATGATTACCTGCAGGCTGTTTGCATGATAGCAAAGTCAGAGCTGTGGGCATCTCTCGAGAGGACCACATGAGTTGAGGCCAAACTACATATAGTCTCTGGGGTGGCTGTCATGGCAAGGCTTATAAGGTGACTACTTGCGCGAGAGGAGAGTCATCGAGACCGAGCTACGTATAGTCTCAGGAGATGGCTACCATAACATAGGTGACTAATTGCGCAAGAACAGAGTCATAGTGGCCGAGCTATGTATAGTTTCGAGAGATGACTATTGTAGCAGAGGTGACTACTTACGCGAAAGTAGAGTCATAGAGGCCGAACTATGTATAGTCTCGGGAGATGGTTGTTGTAGTAGATGCTTAAAAGGTGACTACTTACGCGAGAACAGAGTCGTAGAGGCCGAGTTACGTATAGTCTCGGGAGAGGGTTGTCGTAGCATAGACTTACAAGGTGACTACTTGTGCGAGAGTAGAGTCATAAAGGCCGAGCTATGTATAGTCACAGGAGAAGGTTGCCGTAGTAGAGGCTTACAAGGTGACTACTTACGCGAGAGTAGAGTCATAGAGGTCAAGCAACGTATAGTCTCGGGAGATGGCTGTCGTGGCAAAGGTTTTGCTTTGGTATGTCACGCATTCCTCTTTGGCTTTGTACTTGAATTTCTTTCTTTATACTTTACTTTTTAGGGCATGCAGGTGACTGTTGCTTTTTCCTGCTTATTTTCCAATACGCAGAAGATTAGGCTATCGATGGCTAGGCAGTGGAGAGGTGGGCACGTGAGGGTGATGAAGAACAGTTAAGGCTTGCATGGTAGGCACGAGAGGATGCCATGAAACTGTTAGGGTTCGAGTGGCAGGCACGAGAGGATGTCGCTGAGAAGTTAAGGTTAGTGCACGAGAGGGCTGCTCAACTTGAGACTGACATTCGAGTAGCACTTGAGAGAGCTACTTGGGCAGAGGCTCTCTCCATAGAGATGGAGGAGATAAGGAGGGGCGTTGTGGAGTTGTGCGCTTGAGGCTGGGCGCATGGTGCTAGGAGCCTGAGGCTGGGCACCTGAGTGCTGGGCGATTGGTGCTAGGCACGAATGCAAAGGAACGCTGGCTCTAGACGTCGAGGGGCGTTTGGCGTCGCTGGGATTGGGCGCCGAGGGGTGTTGGGTGTCATTGGGTGCCTGAGGCTGGGCGCTTGAGACTAGGCGCCTAATGCAGGGCGCGGACGCCGAGGGGTGTTAGGCACCGTTGGGTGCTTGAGGCTGGGCGCTTGATGAGAGGGCCACTGTTGATTTTTTTGACTTCGTCTCCTATGAGGCACCAGCAGTAGTTGGTGATGGGGAGAGCTTTGATTGTAGTAGTTGTGACTTAGGAGACAGTGACTGATCGTCGGGAGTATGACGATTGTTGTCCTTTTGTCTACACCTTGTTATTAAGCCATGTTCTGACATTTATAAGTTGTATGTAAGTTTCCGGAAAACAAGACAATTCGAACACAATAATTTTCGCAGAATTTCATAAAATAATAAATAACAACATAAATAAACTAAAATAATAAAGGATAGATAACATGAGATTCACTGGTTTTCATGATCGTCATATTGGTTGTCTCCTTCGTCTTCGTTCTCCTGCGCAAGTACCTGTGGAGGGGGACCACATGAGCTCCTCCCGCGCTGAGGAGGGACTCCTGGACGAGGGGCGTCCGGGCGTGACCTAGGTCGTTCTAGCGAAGGGTTGCCTAGCGCCCAGAAGGGATAGGTTGCTGTTCCTCTCCTGTTGGAGGGAGTGGAGCTCGTTCTACAGGGTGAGGGCCTCCCTGGTGAGCATCAATTGAATAATCTGCTGGTTTTGCTTAACTAGCAGCTGCATGGTCTGTAAGAGCTGTTGTCCAACGATAGGAGTTGTAGTAGTGGATAGTTCCGAGGGTGCGAGGGGAGGCGGAGCCTCCTCCTAGTAGGGCGAGTTGTTGTCTCCCGGTTGTTGATTCATTGATATGATAGTGATTGTCATGGATTGAAAAAGTGTGGAAAACTGGTCAGTTCTCATAGACGACGCCAAACTGATGATGCACTAATCGATTTTGTGCAAGATCAACAGTCGAGTATTCATAAGTGTGCAATTAATAAGCAGTAAATAGGCAATCAATGACAAAATAGTAAGTAAGAGCAAACATACAGATTTATAGTGGTTCGGTTCGGGTGACCTACTCCACTCTTGAGGACGGCGGCGATGACCGGAGATCTTTATTGATGAGTAAAGTTACCGTGAAAATGTACTCTGGGAGTGTTACAATGTTTTGGAGAGAGAGAGAGAGAGAGAGAGAGAGAAAACAATGTGTGCGGGGAGATGTTTGAGGTCTCAAAATCCTGCCAAGGTATCCCTCCTTGTGAAGAGAACTTATATTATATAAGCTTAGTAAGGTGGTGACGTGAGGGAGTATGCTTCTACTATTTTGGTAAATACAGTTATGGTAGGACTAGATTTTCGTACGTATTCCGATATTTTCTCCCTCGTGCTGCTATTCCATTGGAGGAAGATCCTGAGCTGGATTGGGCTTGATCCTGAGTCTGGACTTGAGGTAGTGTGGGCTGAACTTGAATCAGAGTAGTTCCTATGGTGTTAAGGAAGACTGAGGAAGAGATAACGGAGGACGAAGGAGAGTAGGGAGCTAGCCCATGGGCGGCGCCCCCTTGGTCCTCCGGGAGTTGCCTTTTGGTTTCTTCCGTGCTTTGGACTTTCTATTGATGGGTCAACCAACTTCAATTGGACTTTTTCTCAGACTTTCTCGATTTATTTAAATTGAGCTTGACCCGTCAAATTCGGGCTCATCAGCTATCACATCCCAATGTGTGATTAAGGTTGCAAGAATTGAGCAAGTTTTGATAAGAAAAACACAAAAGCAAAAATGAAAAGAATATTAATGCAAAAAACAAACGTTATTTGAAAAAAGTTCTTAAAACTAGCAAAAAGAGTAACAAAAGTAATTTGAAAAATCTATATAATAAAACAGGAAGAAATTTGAATCTTATCCTAGTCATATTTTTTCCCTCAAAATCATCACTAATCACTTACCTCACCTATCATCTCTTTGTCAGACTCAAACGTCAAATTGCAACACTTATTTCTATCACATGTTCAATCATTTATATATTTTCTCTTTAAAAATATCACATTACTTATTTTTATCATATATTTTATTATTTAATATTTGATTAATTTATAATTAATATATTTTAAAAAAAATTAATATAGTGAGATTAATTTTTTGAATGCTCAAATTTTATATTTTATTATGTTTTTAGACAAGAGTTATGACTAATGGTATAATATTGTATCTCAATCTAGTGCACGAGCGAAGTTTTGGAAACGAACGATTTCTTCTCTTTTGAGTCAAAAAACGAATGAAGTTGGATGAGTTAAAATCAAATCGAGTTCGAGCGGCGAGCGGCTCAATTCATTTGACATTCCTTATCCTACTAGTACAATCAAATGTCAAATATGATATTTTCCAATGTATCAAAAAAAAAAAAAATCAAATATGATCACTATATTACTGCAATGTCTCCATCAAAACTCATCTTCTTGTCTAGTAATTTGTTTCAAATATTATATACCAAACTTGGGATGCAATCAAAATAAATTTTCAACGGTCAATAAATCGGAAATAATTAAATGCAATAATCTAATCCTTGACCAAACGGAACTCAAATGGAATCTTCCTATGTCACTGTCGTTCGCACATAGTTCCACAATTGGTCAAGTTAAACACACTACCCATTGTTGTCGGGCAACAGACAAGACCAAGACCATCAGTTTCCTCAATTATTTTTAAAAGGGTACTCCCTAAATTATTTTTAACCGAATTATCCCGATTAGTTTTTTATTAAACATTTCCTTATTTTTGTCCTTACTTGTAGAATAAATTTGCTACTTTTGAATGTGTGCATGCCACGGCTTGACTTCTTGCTCCTATATACTTTTTATATGAAGGGAAACCTCATAGTCTTTTTTTCTTGTATTATATTTTATATTTATTTATCTTTTGATAAGATCAAAAAAAAAAAATATGTAATGTATCGCATGCCATGAGACACTAATATATTATTATTTAATATCAATGATGAAAAAGGTTGACAACCATGTCGCATGGAAATAGCCATCAAATTGCACCCAAAGAAGGAATTCATTATGGTACCGAATAAAAAATTTTGTTACTATATTTTGAACATTTATTTTTTTAATAAGTGTTTTAATAAATTTTATGCGTCATTTTATAACCAAAAAATTTATTATTTTTATACGTATTTGTAGACGTTTTTATCACAGTTGTGATAATCATTTTTACTATTTTTTTTGATAAAAAAATTATCACTTTTGTACCATGGAGAACACACTCCCAAAGAATACAAGGTTTTGCACATAAAACCCAAAGCTCATATTCAAAACATACCCCAACCTCATTGAGTATTCTAAACCTTTTCAATAGAAAACCACCACCACCATCACCGCAGCCATAACCATGGCCAGAATGACCGAAAAGAAGGCCACCAAATAGTTGTGGTAATAGTGCCACTACCAGCTCAAGGCCACCTCAATCAGCTTCTTCACCTTTCCCGTCTCATATCATCCGATGGTATTTCGGTCCACTATGTCGGAACCACCACCCACTGTCGCCAAGCCAAGCTGTGCATCCGCGGATGGAATTCTCTTGCCGCCACAAACATCCATTTCCATGAATTTCCAACCCCTCCTAACCCTAATGTCTCCTTCCCATCACATATTGTGCCCAAGGGCGGATCTACTAGTGGGCTTAGGTGGGCTGAAGCCCAAGGTTAAAAAAAAAATTATCACTAAGTACCAGCCCACTTCCATTCCAAAAACAAAATTCCTTCCGACCCAACTCAACTCAACCAACCCAGCCCAGCCCACTTCAACTAACCCAGCCCAGTCCCCAAAATCAGTCGAGTCCTATCCCCAAATCTCCTCTCTCAGGCATCTCTTTCCCGAATCTCCGGACAAGCAACGGCGCAACACAGGCGAAGGCGGCTCCTGGTCTATCCTTTCCATCAAATCTCTCTCTCTAGACTCTAGTCTCTACAAAGATGGTGATGGGTGAGGTGTTGCTGAACTCAAACAGAGATTGAAGTCTTCGGGTGTTGTTGCGGAGTCTATAGTGAAAGATGAGTGTGTGGTTTTGGATGGTGATCCTGATAAATCAGTGGCAATAGAGAACGATTCGGGGGCTGCTCGTTGTTTGAAAGGTGAGTGGATTAAAGATTTTCGAAATCTTTTGTTATTTTTAGTTTCTTTTCTTAGGGTTATTAATTGATATTTTCCTATAAAATTTGGATTTTTAGGGTTTGGTTCTTGTGCTCAATCGCTGTAGTGTTTCTGATTGTTGTGTTTTTTTGAATTTTTTGGTTGCTTGAATTGAGATTGGTGATTTTTTTGTTTGCCTGATTTTTTTGGTTGCCTGATTTTTTTGTTTCTTTGATTTTTTTTGTTCTCTGAATTATTTCTGATGTATTTTAGCATGGACCATTTGTTATCCTTATGCACATAATTCTATCAGCCAGTGGGTTTAGTTTGGGATATATTACATGGGTCTGCCCAGTAATTCTTGTTGAAAGGCAAGTGGGTTTAGTTTGGGATATATTACATGGTCTGCCCAGTGGGTTTAGTTTGCTATCCTTTTTTATTTTGAAGCTTTTCTAGAATCCCTTGTTGAAAGGCGGTTAACTTCATCATCAATGTATAACACTGTAAACCAGGAAATTTGTCATAATGACCACCTTCATGTACATCTATAAAGCCACTCGTCCTATTCTTCAACAAATTTAGACCCTGCAATCTTTCTTCTGCTATATTTGAATCAATCTTCCTTGCAATTTTATCAATGAAGAATTTTCTTGCTCGATTTTCTAGAGAAAAGCATGTTTTGGCACCTCTTTTCCTCGTCTTGAACTTCGGATCCAGCCCCTTTAACATCTCATTGACAAAGCTTGGTCTTGCCAAGCAGAGGGTGTTAAAATATTCACCAATACTCTCAACCCTGTATTGACCTTCATCAAACCTTTCCTTAGTTCCTTGTATGTGTCCCATCTCATCCGTAGCAGCTACATCTGATAGCAGGCACAATTTATCTCATTCTGTGACTTTGAGTTCCTTGTATGTGCCCCAAGGAGTCTATTCATAGTGAAAACATGGTGGCATATTCATGAACTAATTAAACAAAATATCCACCACTTCAGGCAATAATCAGAGTTCTGCTAGTTAACCAAAGAGA
>CM042196.1:2068413-2081794 GCA_023539305.1 Ilex asprella
GACTCAGCAGAGGGGTGCAAATTTTTAACTAATACAATTACACAACTCGAATCTAATACAAATTTTATGACACGAACTTAATGAATTCAAACACAAACACAACACGAAAATAAACATGTCAACTTGTAACTCGACACGACATAATTAGTTAAATGATTTGAGTTAGGTATGACTAATGTTCGACACAAACTCGTAATGACTCAACACGAATCTGACACGATACGACTCGACTGTCACCCTTAATCTTAGCCAACAAAAAAAATAGTCATTTTTATTTTTCATCCATCCAACCAAACACAAAGGAAGGAAAATGTATCATTCCTACTTTCCTTCTTTGAATGATAGAAAGTGTATCCCTCATATTTTCTATCCTTCCTACTTTCCATCATTCCTACCAAACGGAACATAAGAGTAACTTCAACCCAACTCTTCAATTTAGTTATTCAAAATATATTCAAATATTATACTCTCTATTTTAGAAAGTATATATTCAATTTAGTGACTTTTACAAGTTCACTCTAACCATGTTCTTTATTTTAGCTAATTATTTTAATTAACTTTCAATAATTTAAATTAAAAATACCACGTAGTCTACTACGTCATTGCCATATTTTTAACGGTCAAATTTAACACAAAATTCAACCAAAAAAAGAGAGATTAATTTTGGGTTCTTGTCAAATTGTCATGAAATTTTAGTGAATCGATGAGATAAAAAGAGGAAGAGTCCAAATAGAAAAGCTAAAGAATAAAAAATGGTGAATGACAAAAGAGAAATTTGATTGAACTAAGAAAGAGAGAGAGTGGGGGATAGAGAGAGGAAGGGGGCTCCCCAGATTTGGAGAGTCAAAAAGATGAAATGGGAAATAGAGTGGATTGGAGAGATTTTTTGGTGTTGGGCTATGTAAAATGGCTAAAAAATGAAAAATAGATAGTAGATTGGAATTAGGGGTGTTAATCGAGCCCTTGTCGAGCATTTGTTGAGTCTAATTTATACATAAACGAGCTGACTCGTTTAACTATTTATTCATAAACGAGCCTAAAATAATGTTCACGTTCGGTTTGATTAACCGCCCTAGTTGGAGTTGCGCTCTAATAGACTAATAAGCATAAGGGGCAATCACATATGGGCTACGTAATACTCTATGTTTTACCTTGGCGCGCACCAATAAATTATCAGAAGTTGCAATAATTTACAAAATTCGATATCCAAGAACATATATCAATGCAAAAAAGAACGGGTTTTTTCTTGGCTTGTGTGTGTGTGTTTTGGGGGGTCCTTACTAGATTGAGAATATCAAGAGAAAATGCAAAACTCACCACTTCGGAGAGGGGTAACATACAACATTATGGAACTACCACCAATGCTTCAACTCCCATCTTTGGACCATAATACACAACACAACTAATAATAAAAGAGCAGTGTCTTCTAAGTTTTTCCCGAGAAAAATCACTAACACCAAAGATAATCAAGTGAAATGTTTAGAGATCTCTTTGGGGGGGGGGGGTTCTGGTATTTTTTATTTCTTCAATTTTGTAGGAAAAGTAGTGACCAAAACTTGGGATAAATAGGCTTGAACTGATACTTATTGTTGCGGATACCAATACCAAAATCTGGCGGCCACCAATTAAAGACTAGGCCTACTCAATAACTAAAGGCCCCTAACAAACAAATCCAATAACAATTAGAAAAATCAAAATTGAGATTGAGATCTTATGATCCTACAAGATTCGGATCTAGTCCCACTGTATTCTAAGTACCAAAAAATTTCCAAGATATTCAGATCGATTTGCCTTAGCGGATCACAGAATCGGGATTTTGATAGCCATGATCTAAATTCTAAAGCTCAATCGACATTCCAAAAATTGGCATAGAGAACTTGTTCCATTAGGCCAATCCCATCCACACATTTTGTCCTGCAAACAAACATGCCCTAAACCCTATCTGAGATTGATCTTCCTTCTAAAACCTAATTTCTCACATTAATTGTTGCTCCAATTCAAGCAGCAAATATTAATCACACTTCAGTCAAATTTACAGCAAAACTTACACTTCCGTATTTCAAGGTTAGTAATACAGCATAGTGATCAATTTCATCGACACTTTGATGTAATCATCAGCAACAGGCCAGGCCCAGCTATTGACCGTCAACGGGTGGGGTTGCCCACTCCAAAAGCTACATCCCGCAGGCTGCCCACCGAAACAGTCTTAATGGGATGTCAATTGGGACGAAGCTAATGGACAAGCCGAACAGACCTAGCGGGCTTTTGCTGACTCAGAATCTGAAAGGGAACTTTTAGAGAGTGATCTTTAAAAATTTATAGGCTTCCTTCAGGGGGACGGAAATATTCCACTGACTGCCCATCAATAGCAACCAAAATAAAAACTACAGGAACCAAGAAGAGGTATGCCATTCAATAGAATCAACTGTTACACATTAAGGGGGAAAAAGTATAAATGCAAAGCTCCAAACAGATAGATGTTCAATGGACAGACTGCAAGTTTCATTTACATTTTCCAAACCTAATATAAAGTTATGCCACAATGTACACACCAGCCACAAGGAACTTGCCAATCTGATTATATTTTCACATTGAATAACTATTTGTCATCCTGCACTTATGTAGAAGTTGGTCCACAAAGAAAAGTCAAGGAAGGACAGGAAGCTCCACTCTGTTAAAGGAGAAGAAACTTACACGTCCATGCTCAACATGACAAAACCTTATAGGAATGCCATCCCACCGTCTTTCAAGGTCCTCAATCACTGATTTGGATGGCGGATGACCACTACAAGAGAAAGAAAGGTCCCATTTTATTTACCAATAACTTCTCAAGAATAAAGATTGATACATAGATGGAAAACTAAAATAGAGCAAGATAAGTGCCAAATATCATGTATTCAAATAGAAAACCACAGTATCGTCATTGCCCAATATTGTCTTGAGAGAAACCCTTTAATATGGGAACTGTTTAATGTTTTATCCTTGTCTAATGAACTTTTTGTTGTTTACAGGGTCATCAAGATACCAAAAGAAGGGCAATAATTTTGTGAAACACCTGTAGTGCTCTCTACTCACAATCGAAACCCTAAGAAATGCAAAGAAATGCTCAATGGTGGCAACGGTGATCTGAAAGACCACTTGTGAACCACAGCCAATACTTTCTTTAAGGGACCATACTTGTTTTCTATTTCTGGAAAGGGTAGCCCAGGCAAACCAAACACTAGAAGCACTTCAAATAATTTAAAATACGAGACAAATTCAATTCTCTAGATTTGATGTGTATGAACCCTCCGACATGAATCCATCAGAGAAGAGATAAAAATTATGTTCCAAGGAAAGAAAAGGAAGGGAAAACATAGTGACAAGGGCTGTCAATGCATCTCTAATCCAAATTATCATGAGCGTGAAGCACAGTCGAAAAGTTTTCTATTAATAAATCCATGCAAAATTGATAACCTAAAACATGCTAAGTGCACACTTTTACACCTATCAACCATTTAAAATAAAACATTTTTTACATAACAAATCATTGAGAACAAAGTTTGTGCCAAAATAATATAAGAAAACATCCCAAAAACTTACTACCATATTCATATGGGCGGCAGAAAAATGGGCAGCTCCAATATTTTACAGCAAAACCAAATTATCTTATAGAAGTAAAATCAGTTACCTCATTAGACAGAGCAAAAAACTTGGATTGCCAGGAGAAGACTTTCTAAATTTGTTGTTAGGAGGGTAAACAACAAATATTGGTCTCACTTCACTAACCACCAAACTACCAAAATATTCACTGATGGACCTCTCATCTTCAGACTCCTCCTTTATTACTCCCTTGATCTCTGGAGTGCCTTCGAGAAACGTGGACTGATTCTTAACGCTCTTAATAGTCCAAGGAATACCGTGCCGCCCAACGATGTAACCAAGAGATTTTAAATGCCTATAAACCTCGAAGGACTCCCAACAGCATCCATTATTTCCTTCTGCAACCTTCTTATATATATTTTTTAGGGGAAGCGGTGTATCATCATCATCATCCAACAGATGCAATGCCCCTATTTCGGCCAAATATCTACAGACAAACCAAAATATCACTCACTCAACATACGAGGTTGATTAGCATTACATCCAAAGTTAATATTATGATGCTGTGCAATGATTTTAAGCAATGAATACTGATAAAGACAGTTAGCATCACCTACAAAGTCTCTTCAATAGAACAATAGATTTTGCTTCTACGAACTATCCCAGTTGTAGTCCACAATCGACCTTTCATCTCCACAACCTCAGCCATTGTCAACTCATTGTTCCAACGAGCCTTGGAAATATCTTTCCTAAAAAAAAAATACACAAAGTCAAAAAACCACCCCTAAATAGTTTTTCACTAGCCAAAGAGTCTTTTCCCCCAAATCGTCTTACCTAAATTGCAACTTAGGTATATCACCAGTGGCATAGCAATGTTCTTCATCATTTGTGTCTTGCAAATAGACCTCCAAGTCACTCGATCCTCCTGAAGAACTTGCCCAGTCCTCAACCTCCATTAATTGTATCAAATGCAAGACAAGATAGAGAAGAGATCGGATTAACTCACTGCCTGATTGATCGAACTGTAACAAATGACAACACCACACAGACACGGTCAGGTCCAAAAATCCATTATCTATATGTATATGTATGAACACTTGAGACAGGGAGAGGTGGCAGAGAGGGTGGTGCTTGTGCGTGCGGGCAGATATTGAGAGGAGAAAGAGAAGGGGAACACGGTTGATTGGTGGTGACTATCTTTTATGGGCAAATAATCGAACAGTTGGTGAGGACTTCAAGGGGGAGCCAAAGATCGAGACGTGGAGAGAGGTATGAAGTCTGGTGGTTGTGTGAGGTGGTGGTTGTGTGAGGTGGTGGCTGTGCGTCGGGGCAGAGATTGAGAAAGAGAGAGTCTGAGAAGGAGAAAAGAGGGGGAAGACAGAGTTACCTGGGCTTCTGTTGCGGCGTTGCGTGAGAGAGCGATGGGCTTCTGTGAGGCGTTACGAGAGAGAGGCAGATCAGATGGCTCCACTGCAGTTAATGTAAACTGTAAAGGTGAATTTCATGGTCAGTTCACGTCTTTTGACTCTGGTTGCACTTTTGAAACTTCTAATTTCTATTAATGTTGTAATGTGGAGGATAAAATTGTTAAAATTAGAACTTTAACGATAAAAGTGTAATAATTGTCAAACCTCAGGGATCAACGGTGTAATTTATTTTTAATATAATGATAAACTGTAAATGGTGAGGTTGGGTCAAAATGGCGTCGTTTTTGGTGTAAAATGACGCCGTTTTGACGGCCCTCCTCTCAGACCAATGAGGTTCCCATGTCTAAAGGCAATGTTATCAGAACCGGACCGGTCATCGAACCGGCTAAGTTCAACCGGTGGGTCACTAGTCGGACCGGACATATAATAAAAAAATAAAAATATATCTATAATAATTATAAAACATAATAATTTAGCTAAAAAATATAAAATATGTCTAAAATATATACAATTTGTCATAAAATTAATGAAGTTAGGTAAAAAACACATGTCAAATATCAAAGTTGAACTTGTAAAAAGATCCTTTAATTAAATTAACTACCAGTGCTTTCATAGCATTCAAAAGCTACATCTAACAAGTGACCTACTGGTTTGCTAAATACACTTAACCATTAGCTACTGGTTTATGACTACCCATTAACTATGGAACATCAATGATCCCTTATGGCTGCAATTCGATAAACAACCAAATCACATAGCCCATAAAAAAAAAACTCAATATCAAATTTAAAATCACATAGCCCATAAAAAAAGAAAATCGCATAGCCCATAAAAAAACTCAATATCAAATTTAAAATCTTAGCGAGGGAGATCCTTTGAGATATAAGTCATGTTTAAAGAAAATCAAGCTATCATGTTTGAATCTGCACATATTCACTTTGGAAGATGCTGCAATGTCGCCAAAGTAAAAACATAAATATGATGCAGAACTAATCAGTGTAATACAGAACATATTATTAAGGTTCTCTCTCCATCTGTCTTTTTATAACGTATACAAATCAAGATCGAAAACCACTGGTGGTGTCTTGATTCGAAAATCAAGATCAAAAAATGTCCAAGTTGAAACTAAATGAAAGGAAACAAACTCAATTAAATTATTTGAAAATAATAATCAAAGACACTTTGAGATTCCAGATTAAACCCAAATGCCAAAATTCTTGCCTGAGTTCGCTAGTTGGTGATCGCGATCACAGTGGCTGATCGATTGCAGAGTCGCCTGAGTTCGCCGGCTGGAGTCGCCTGGTCGCTGATCGATCGCAGTCGCCGGAGCCTTAGTGGTCAGATGGTGTCTTCTTCTGGACAGCAATATGTGATTTAGCCATTTAGGGCAATAAAGGATCAAATGTAATTTAATTTTTAATTTGGCATTGAACCATCCGGCCGGTCCGATCCGGTCCGGTTCTGATAACAGGGGAAGAAAATTATTTGAGAGCATAGTTTTAAAAACCTGGCCTGGACGTCAACCCGGCAAAGGGATCGGGTCACTGGTTCAACTGTTGGGTCACTGGTCGGACCGATAATATAATAAAAAATTAAAAAATAATTATAAATAATAATAAATAGGCTAAAAAATCACAATAATCATAAAAATAACATCAAACATGTAAAGTTAAGTAGAGATAAATCATCAAACATGTATTCAATTTACAATGCAAATTGTAAAGTTAAGTAGAGAAAAATACCTCTACTGAAATTCAAAGCTCCAAGCCTAAGTCCAACTCTTCGATAATGCATCAATATAAGTATAATCCATGTGATTTGCACTCTTCAAAGTTCAAATTTCAAACTCAAACTATACGAAGCAAGACACATGAAAATAAAACGAAGCACATGAGCATAACATAAGGACTCAAATAAACAAAATTGAAAATAAATTATCCAACCACCGCTTAGTTCCACTTGAAAATACAAATTTTACCGCTATTATCAATTAACTAATCTACAACCCAATTATATATTATGAACAATAAGAATCCCAAACAAGCCACAAGTTCAATACCACAATTCATAATGCTCTTACCACAATAAACAATGCACAAGTTCACAATTTTTAACAAACATAAAACACACAAATGAAAAGTACAATACCACAATTCATAAGTTACAAGTACAAAATCCCAAATATAAATAACAATGTTCATAAAAGTAAAACCCAAACCTAACAGTTGCAACCAAAACCCAAACCTAGTCCACCCTTCGCATGCAATTCCCACTATTATATCATGGCTTTGTCAAGGAATATGCTTCACAGAGACGTTTATAAAGCACTACGATTATGGAAGACAATAAACAGGAGATGGGTAGCAAAATCCTGCTTATTTTGGGTGTCTATGCAAATGTTGAGGCAATAATTTTGACAGGCAAGTTCAATTAAAACAGTGAAACATCCAAATCGCAAACTCATGAATAACTCAATTTGTGAATCCCAAAAATCCTGCTTATGACTGATTACAGTCACTGAACGCGAGAGAGGGAAAGAGAGAGAGAGAACTCACCTCGTCACTGGACTGGTGGAGGCAGTTGCTGGAGTCGCTGCTCAGTCGTGGAGCTGTGCTCACTGCTCAGTCGATGGAGCCTGGTGGTCTGGAATCTGGATGGCTCGATTTAGGGCAAGAGACGGAGTCAGTCGTTGGTGGTGGGTGGAGGCTGAGCTCAGTCGTTGGTGGTGGAGGTGGAGGCTGTGCTCAGTGCTTCCGTCGCTGGTGGAGGCTGGACTGGATGGATCGATTTAGGGCAAAGCCGCCAAACAAAAGGGGGAAATAGAAATACACAAAATGGCTAAAGGATGTAAAAAATATCAGACTTATCCAAATGCATTTAAACCGTCCTGTTTGTTAAAACCGGCAGGTTCTCACAGGTTTACCGGTTTTTTCCGGTTCATCGGGTTTATCCGGGTTCTTTGCATAAACGGTCCTTTGATAGAACCGGCCCTGTTAGGGTACCGGGTCACCGGTTGACTATCCGGTCCGGGCCGGGTTTTAAAACAGTGTTTGAGAGAAGGGAACCAGACAAACTCAGGAGCATTCAAACTAGAGATAGAGAGAAACGGCCAGTAAGAGGAGAGAATGCCGAGAGTAACTCCTGTACTGCGCAAGGGTCTCAAAGCCATTCATGATTTTAATCTGCTCAAGGTCTTGCAGTCGGAGATCAGACACGAACTCTCCTCTAATCGCTTTCAGGTATTAATCTCTCTCTCTCTCTCTCTCTCTCTCTCTCTTATATACATAGACTCGCACAAATTCTCCATTATCAAATATATTCATCAACCTCTCGAGTGTTGCATCATTGTACGTTTTTCACTAATCCAATCTCTTTTTAAGTGCTCGACCAATTGGTCCTATATTGCGTTTTCCTTCAAGGATGCCCTAATCAGAAACCTAACTTAAACTATAAGCTGAAATCTATGGGTACCATCACATTTCCCTGATTAATCCCTCGTGAGAAGTAAATTGTCACTGTTGCTATTTCTGAGTGCCTAGATTGTGGTGTTGTATAAAAATGCAAATTTCATACTTGTAAATGTGATTCTCATTAGAACATCAATAGTAATTTTGTTCCCATTTCTAATTTTACTGACACCAATTTGAAATGCTTTATGATACCATCGATACATGTTTGCTTAAATTACCCACCACCGAAAAGGAAGGCAAAAGAGGTAGCGGAGCCCTTTTTTTGACACTTTTCATGCTATTAGCAAAATCAGCTAGTGTCCCGTTTACAATTTTCAACAATGTTACGGGTAGAACAGACGATATGATCCTTCTTTTCCCATATAGCAGACGCTTAAATGTCTATAAAAGTTATTATTGGCAATCAGTATCGGTTAGTGGGTGTGATCAAAACAATGTGATAGAATCGAACTATTGCATCATAGTAAAATTGCGAAGAGTGTGTACTGCTGATGTCCTCGGTGAGCTGACCTACTTCAGCACATTCAAAATCCATCACTTATGGATCTATAAAAAGATCCAATATATGATCTGTTTTAGCTTCCCTTAAGAGGGCAACATTTCATATGTACCACTTACTTTATATTGATGCCATTCCATGCAATGGCCTTATTCATGGTGGTGGATGCTTAATGCCTGTAGTTGTCAAAAGCTTACGAATCCCGATTTGATCCAATTCAACACCTTTTTTTATAGGAGTTGGTTGGACAAATCTCATATTTTATTAAATCCAAGGAAATCTTTGTGATTCGTAATGGAATCATACAATTTACAATTTAAAAATGATTGATATGATTCAGTAATCTATTTAGTTGAAAACTATAAAAGTTCATTGTTATAAATATAAGCGCATCTTGTCATTTGGCATAAACTTTCTAAAGTTAATTAAGAGGCTTTAGGGTGTTTACTATTGTTTTGCCCTTTTCTTTTCTTTTCTTTTCTTTTCTTTTCTTTTTTATTTTAATATTGTCAGATATGCATAATGGCTTTGCTCACGAGGCAAATTTCATATATTACTTTCTCTATGCTGTAATTGTTTCCTCCTTTATTTGTCAATGTTTCTTCATACTTCTATACCCATGAGATGTACTACTCGTCAACAGAATTCTTTCTTACTGTGAATTATTTGATTAAAATAATTGAAAAATGAGAGGGGTGTGTAAAAATGATCCCATGCGGGAATTTATTTTCTTGCAGTCATAATTGTATGGGTGATATGCCAAAATACATTAAAAGTGTTATTTTGTGACAGTGCATATTCAAGCAGTGCTTTTTAGACTAAGCATGAAAAAATACTAAGATTGACTACAAGTTTGGGTAGACATTAGAAAATTTATGTTTTTGAAAAAAAAAATAGAAGAAGAATATTAGTTTTAATTATGATTTAATAGATTACTTTGAAAAATATGAAGGATAACTATTGATACTGGTTCGAGGAAGGAAAACAAAATTGGGAAAGCTCAAAAACAGGTAAGAGTGATTGTAAAGAAGTGATTAAATTTTTCATTATGTTAAAACTTTTTCTATGGCTATGCTTTGGCAACACCTAGTATTCTATAGTAATAAAATTGGTATATTGGTTCATTGAAGACATAAACTCCCTTTTTCCCTTTAGATTCTCTCTTTTGTTACTTTTTAAAAATCAATTCACAATATTAAAGCAATATTTTTAGTATGTATGGAGTATTTGTCTAGACTCCACAGCTCCATGGAAACTCTTGCATCAACATATCTTGAATAGTCATGCTAGAAACCATTGTATATTACTTGGTTTATTTAATTTTGGTTTTCTTTTGTTTGTGTTTTTCATGTGTGCATATCATATGATGTCAATTTTTAAAATATGTTGCTGAATCTTACGATTACTGATTAAAATCAACAATTTCGGATTCTTGATACGAATCTTAATTTGAATAACACGCGAAATGCTCAAAATTGGTTTCAGAGAACCTGTTTGGTTTTTTTGTTTCCCCCTAACTTCTACAAGTCTTTTTCAGAACGATGAAAGTGGTTCCTTAGGAGATTTTGTGGTGGACTGGGATTCACCACAGTCCCAAGACATGGTTTTACGGAAAAAATATGAGTCAGGTGAGGAGGTTGCTGTGTCAGCTTTGCTAGGTTGTGAAACCTTTCAAGAAGATGGTAGATTTCCCAGGGAAGCTCTGATGAAAGTATGCATAAAGAAGCCTGGCTTGACCTCCATCTTGCAGTTTGATTGTGGAGTTTCAAGTAGAAGTGACATTGGGACTGAGTTTGAAATCCGTAATGCATATTTCATCCAATCATCATCATGTTTGGATTCTTCATTCTACAGAGGCCCCTTATTCAGGCACTTTCTTTTGTTAATTATTGTTCGTTGTTATTGCTTCGTCGATATATTCAATTTATGTTGCTTGTACAATTTGGATAGATGCCATATTCACCCCCTCACCTTTATCTCTACTTGATTTTGAGAAGAAAAGCTTGTGTTAGAATGGCATCATCCTGATGTTTGTTTAGATGTTTTGTTGTCTTTCTTGCTTCTGTTTGGTGCAATTTCCTAGCTGTTTACATAAGTTTGATGTTTACTACTTAAGTGACCAACGTAGTTCAATTTTAGCACTTCAATATTTTTTGGTAGGAAACGTAACTTCTTGTTTTAAAATTTTAGGAATATATCTAAAGTGTTGGATAAGAAATCCAACTAAACATAGGTGGAAAAAAAATTACGAAGAAGGAAAATACATAAAAATCCTATAAATCGCATGAAGCTCTCCATCCTGATAAGAAAACAAAGAGTGGAATTCCTCTAAACTCCTTAGAAACCCAAATCCAAGAAGTGAAACCAAAACCCAAACCCAAAATAATGATATGAAATGAAATTAGTACTTCAATATTTAGACACGTATTTATTCCGTGGAGTTATAATCAGAAGCAGGTTGAATAATTATTTTGCTTAATTATTCTTGTGTTATTTATTTGAATTCTGCAAATGTTAGTGTTGGAAATCAAGTTCTTGTGAAATTTAAGTTCGCTTAGTTCTGTTCATGAAAAAGTTAGATACAAAAGGCTTCTTCAATTACTTGTCTTTAAATTTCTTCGAAAAAGCATGGATCATTTACTTCTGTTGCATTTATGGTCATAAAAGAGTACTGAAAATCAAAATCGTCAGCAACTTCAATGTTAACATCTTTCTTAGGTAAATTATTTAAAAATCAATATCAAATCATTTCTCATAATTAATTATCTTTATATGTTAAAGAAAATCATTTAGAAGTCATCTAAAATATTTATTCTTTGTTCTTATATTAATGGATTTCTTGTAGTGTGGGAGTTTGGCAACCAAAAAGAGTAGACTCTACTATCTGCATCCTGTTACCCAACTGACATTATATTCACATTTGGTTTGCCGCAGTGTAATTTAGCATCATACTTTTTCCCTGTGCTGCCTGTAGAGTGTAGACAGATATGCAGCCAAACGGGTTGGTGTAGAAATATGCACCATAATGTTTGATGTGTGTTTTGAACATAAGCCGTGATTTATTTCTGTTAGAAGACTTGGCCAACTTTATATGAATAAATTGATAATGTTTTGATTTTGTGCAAGTTCAAAACAAGTGATTAGAAAGCATGTTTTGTAAAGAACAAACAAATATATCGGTGGCTCAATGCAAGCTTGGCATATGAACCCATAGCAAGCCAGGGAGAGATAGTTGAACTCATAGATCATCTTATCCCACTACGTAAAAAGGTCAAAAACCTTGGTGTATAGCATTGATATTTGAAAAAGTCCAATTCATATTTTTAGCCGTGTTGAGGTAATGTTTGACATTCATGCCTGATTCTGTGAGACGTGTGAAATTGAATTGAGCACGTGTCTCAGTGTTTGGTGGGTAAAATTTGTGTCAGACTGTCATTGTTAAATGTAATAACATACATTGTCTGTGAGAGAGGCGAAATTGAATTGAGTCTTTTGAAACGTGCTATCTTGTTCGTTGACGAACTTGCATGACACTACGACAGGGAACATGTCGATATCTCTCATTTGATCCACTTGGTACTTACAGATCAACTGCCCAATTTTGAGCAGTTTTGGTGCTCACGTTTTGTGTAAAAATTGCTGTTAGTGTTTATGAACTATTTTAATCTCTGGTTTCTTGTTTTGTTTTGACTTTTAGGAGAGGGTTGATTGCCCCCCCTCAACTAGTTTTGGTTTTATCTCTTATTTGGTTTATTTCCTCTGCATGGCTTCGGATCTTGAGAGTGTTTTGCTTCATGGTTTTTTCTTCTCCAAATTCTGTATGCCGTCGTTTTATCTTCGAGTGAAGACAATTAAAGATCTACTGTCTGGAGAATCTGGAACTAGAGTAATGCTAGACTTATGGGGGAGACTTCTCTAATTGTTTGTTTAGGTTTGAATAACATAAACTCAATTTTCTTACATTGGGTCTTGTTGTTGGATCAAGTGTCAACAAAATGCTGGTACACAAAGTGATTGCAATAACAGTCCTTGCTCCGCTCAATTGTTAACAAATTCGATCCTCTACACTTACCATTGTTCTTTTCACAATGTACTTCCTCTTGCTGTTATTCTATAAAGTACAAGCAAACAATAAAAGGCAACCTCAGTTTTTGCAATTCGGTTAAACGGATTGGATTTTTTGTGTAAAATTCTTATCTCATTTACAAGTAACTTGATCGGGAAGACCTTGAAGGGCATGGATATATCAAGATTGGATGTCCTAAATGATTAGAATATTCATTTTACCTTCAATGCATATATGTGCATTACATTTCCCACAATATGATTGCTGTAATTGATGTACCCATAAAGCAAACAGTGTTTTTCCTTTCCCTTAGTTTTTTTCTGCTGTTTCGGCGGGG
>CM042196.1:2081894-2114479 GCA_023539305.1 Ilex asprella
TGAGACAGGGGTTGAAGGGTTTGAGTGGGATGGGCGACGGAGGGGGATTATATTGTTAAGAATTTTTGGAGTTCCTTTATTGGTGTTTGTTTTGGTTTCACATTCTTAGGAATCTTAAAGTTGTATTGAATGTGATTTGTTTTTTTTTTATTGGGTCATCGACAGGTGTTTTTGTTTTAGTTTTGTACAAACCATTCTCTTGCATCCTTTCCATTTAATTCTCCGTGTAGTCACATGCTGACAATCCTCTTCTACATCCTCTCTGCAGTTCTTTGGACGCTCAGTTGCAAGATGAGCTCAAGCAATATCTAATCGCCAGGGGAATTGGGGAAAGCTTCACCAACTTCCTCCTCCTCCACCTACACAAGAAAGAGCAAGATCAGTATGTACACTGGTTGCATAAACTGGAAGCGATGGTGGCACAAAAATGAGTCATGTCGACAATTGCGGCGAACAGGTTTAGCTTACACATGCTTTCTTTTGCTTGTCCCATTTTTTGTCGTTGTTATTTGCTGCATGATTTTGACAAAGCATGAGGCTATATGACATTTTCACTGGCTACTTCTTTATCCTCGGTCCTTGTATATCGTATAAGCACAATATCATTGTGAACAAGGAGAGTGCTAAAGGAACCCTTATGAACGAGGAGAGTGCTAACACATATAGTCATTGAGTCGATTAACAGATACTGTTTCGTGATAACACAATGACTTGAATTTTTTATCATGTTTTTTTATTATTATTATTTAGTATTTTATGTGTGCTGCCCCGATATCGTTCTGGTCAAAAGCACGACCTTGAATCATATTTTAAGCAGAGAATATTGATGTGAAAAAGAGAAACTAAAACCATACAGTAAGCAGAAGTTATCGACGATTTTTCCTCCTTAAAAGTTACTTATAAAAACAGTGTGTTATTAAATGATACATAAACTTTTATAAGTAAAAAAAGAATAAATGTGCTCCCTACGTGATTGCTCCTACAAGAAGGGTTAGTTTGTTTCAAGGATTAAAGTGGAATAAGAGCAACTCCAAGGTGCTATGTAAAGTAGCTAGTAAAAAAATATTTTTTTATTACATTATTTACTTTAGCTAACTATTTTTTCAAATTTACTTTAACCACGCTATCTATTTTAACTAGCTATTAATTATTAAAATTTAAAATACTGTATAGTATGTCATGTCATCACCATATTGATGACAAAACATGTAGACATGTTACGCCATGTCATAAAAATCAACATATTCTAGTTATGACAAGTATATTGCAGGCATCAATTTTCACTAATAATGATCAAAGATCGATGTTTACTCAAGTTCATATGCAAGCTGGTTAGCTCATGATAAACCTACAAATCAATTTGATGCTTATTTTCAACCATCTGAAACCCAAAATTAGAGAATCATGGAAATCAATTTTGAGCTAATAAAAACCACAAATAGTATTTAAACTCATCAACGATACAGGTGTATAAATTACATACCCATCAAAGATACAGATCAAAATATATATACCCAGCTTCTAGTACAAATCTTTCACTTTTCTCATTGTTGTTCATTGGTTTTATGCATTATTCAAGTATCCATCCTCAGTGAAGCATCTCAACTTATAATTGTGTAACCAAAATAACAAAATATGACTATCAAAATTGAACAATGTCACAGGCATACCCGATAACAATCTAGCATTGCCCAATAAAATCAAAACATAGAAAAATAACACTCCCTTGAAAATTACAAACAAATGGGGTAAACCAATACAAACAAATGATCAACAATACAAAAATCACAAATTAGGTAAACCATCAAACAAATATCCAATCAGGCAAAGCATCAAACAAATACCCAAAGCATCAACAAATACCGATCAAACAAATATTGAAACATATCGGAGATTTTTTGGAGATCTGAATGTATGTATGAAACTCATACCTTGAAGTCGATGGAGTCGGTAAAGTTGTGCTGAATATCGATAATTTTCTGTGCTGAATATTGGTGAAGCTTCAGTGATCTTCGGTGGAGCCTGCGATGAAGCCTCGTCGATTCTGTGCTGTGGAGCTTCAATGAGAGAGAGAGAGAGAGGGGGGGCCAGCGAGGGAGAAGGACTAGCTACATCGAGCGAGTGAAAATGGATTTATCTATTTTAGATAGTTCAATAGTTAGTTCCTTGGAGCAATATTTTGGGAAGAAGTTATCTAAAATAACTAAAAGGGTGGGTTTACATAGCCCCTTGGAGTTGCTCTAAGGAAGTGGGATTAGGAAAATAGTACGTGAGGCCCACCTTATACTTTGTTTGTTTAACATTTTACAACCAGTATTATTTTTAAGGTCGTAATACCGACCCGATATGAACAGTAGTCATAATGCCGCGTAGATGTTATTAATGAATACAACATACCCGGTGGTATTATTTTCATGGGTTAAATGAAATGATGGTACAAACATGCTTGACACAAATGCCCTCCTTTGTTAAGAGTTTACATCTAAAAAATTTATTTTGAATTTTTTTCTTGTATTATATTTAAGCGTACAGTGTTATCGATTTTTTTAAAAATTTTTTTTTTAAAAAAATTATTTTGAATTTTTTCCTTGTATTATGTTTAAGCGTACAGTGTTACCATTTGTTTTTAATTTTTTTTTTAAAAAAATATTTTAAATTTTTTCCTTATATTATGTTTAAGCGTACTTTTTTAAAAAAATAATTAATTATTTTAAATTTTTTTTTTGTATTATATTTAAACATACGGTGTTATCGTTTTTTTTTTAATTTTTTTTTAAAATTATTTTGAATTTTTTTTTATATTATGTTTAAATGTACGGTGTTACCGTTTGTTTTTTAATTTTTTTTCTTATATAGATGGTTAAGGGTAAAATGGAATGGATGATGTTAAGGGTAAAATGGTGTATTTATTATATAAGATGTAATAGAATAGAAGATTATTTGTGGAATCTACCATAGTACCTATTGCACAAACAAACAAACAAAGGAAATGATGGGATAAAAATTTAAGATCAGATATAGTATAGCATTGGATAGGAGTGAAATAGAAAGATTTCTAATACCACCCAAGTTTAATACCGCAAACAAACAGACCCCAAGGGTATTTTAGACTATTCGACGGGATAGCAATCCGCAGGCTGGAGAAATTTTCCCCGCAGACTGCGGAGAGTCAACTGAGAGAAGCGATGAAATTGAGATGTCTAGTTTGTTGAGCTGTTACGTTGGCATGTCCCATCCTCAGCTGTTGGAGGGGATAGTGACCTTCATTAGAGCGATAATTATGGTACGGAATCAAAAGTTATAATTTTTTGAGGTAAAATTATACGTTATTTGGGGTAATTTCATAATTAATCATTGAATATTATGGTTGATTATAAATGAGCCGTTGTAATTTTATTTTTAAATTGTGTAATTTAACTTCAAAAAATAACAATTTTACCTTTACAAATTATAATTTCTATTACTTCTTGAATTCTAACTTCTACCTCAAAAACGGTGTAATTTGACCTCAAAAATTTATAAATTTTAATACCGTTCCGAAATCAGTACCATAGTCTTCCTCTTGTTAGAAGGTTGGATTTATTGAATAGAGATCTTTCTAACTTCTTAATTTGCCACTTTAATTCAATTAAAAACAACAATTTGAGTTTGACTTGATTAAATGAGATGTTCCAGTGATCACAGGGTCAAGTTAGGGCTGTTAATCAAGTCGAACTTGAACACTATTTTAAGTTCGTTTATGAGTAAATAGTTAAACGAGTCAACTCGTTTATGTGTAAATTAAGTTCGACAAAAGCTTGACAAATGCTCGATTAACACCTAGGTCAAGTTAGTTTCTCAAATGTATAACTTGTTTCATTTTAGCCCTTCAACTTTGTAACTTGTGCGTCACTTAAGTCCCTAACATTTTCCAAGAAGGAGCCTCAAGTGTGATCATGTGAGATTCATACGACAATCTTTGTTAGTAAATTTCAATTGGTGTTTTCGATTGGATCAAAGTAACCAAAAATGATAAGTTGAGAGACTAAATTAACACAATTACAATATTAATGATCAAACTGGCAAAAAACACATAATTTAGGGATTAAAAGTGCTATTTTTTTTATTTGATGACGACATGATGTAAATGCTTTTCTATAAGATATTGATAGTGACTATGAATTTCGACAATGACAATTGAAGTTCAATATCAACCACTCTCTTTGGTGAATTCTTTAGAGTCGTGAGTTTTCCTTTATCCCCGAGTGTGTGCTTGTGAGACCTCATACTTCTCTACATTTTTTGGGTCATCAATCTAATCTCATACCCTTTCATCATAAATACACTAATACTCTCAATGATATCCTAGAACTTATGCTTTATAAATGGACACTATCTTTTTGACACTAGACATAACTCATAACCTTCTCCAATATTGGCAAACTCATCTTCTTAAAGATTCAAGCTTAGCATCCCTTACTAGCCCCCAACCTCGATCACCGTGAACAAATAGTGTGAATTTTTGAAACCTTAAAAAGAGCCGACCAACTCCACTACGAGTCTACGAATGATCGGAAACCTACAAATCCCTCAAGGTAAAAACCGCATCTAAACACTTTGCGATATACGATCAAATGTAACACACATTCATCACACTTACCCATACAAGAGATAACAAAAATACTTTTACATAAAATTCATGTATACCACAATTCATACTTCCACGATTCTCAAAATTGCGGGTATTAATCGAGGCGATCTACTCGGGCTCGGCTCAAATAGATTTCTGCTTGAGCTCGATTTATGTTCTAAACGAGCTGAGTTTGAACAATTTTTTTTTGTTCATTACAGGTTCAGTTCAAGCTTGCAAAATTCGGCTTGTTTATATGTAAAATAATCGAGCTATTCGGGCTCGACTCGAGTTCTAAACAAGCCGAGCTTGAACAATTTTTTAGACTCGTTTAAAAAAACAAGCTCGGGCTCAAGCTCAAGCTCACAAAAGTTTGGCACGATTAACACGCCTACTCAAAATTGAAGAATACTTCGAGTGAAACATGCAAGAAATTATAAAAACATATATTCAAGTTAACCATATTCAAGATCTAGAATTTTTCATCAAGAACATATAATTTCAAATGTAAAATATATATTTATTCAAGCAAAGATACATATGATTGAATAAAAATCAAAACTGTTATTTATATACCATATGATTATGAATTGGAATCAAAAGATACATATGCATAATCTTAATCCCTAATGAACAGATTTAGGGAAGAAACTTTACCTTAATAAAGGAATAGTCTATCATAATGTGTTTGGGTGTGATTACGATGTATTAATCTTTCAAGATCCAAGTCTGTGTTTCCTCTTTTTCTTCTCTCCAAACTCTCATCGACTTCTTAAAGTTGAAAACTAGTTAAAGAAACCATAAAACACATCCCTATGGAATTTCTAAGGCCAAAATCAGAGAAACACACTCAAAATTTATCAGGGTTAACCTTTGAGGCGTGTCTGGACAGTAATATTGTGTTCGGACAGTCACTGTCTGAAACTTCATAGGTGCGTTCATAGGTGCATCCGGATGCACTTACTCCAACCAAACGCTGGTGGCTTTCTGCCCAAGATTTATGGCTCGATTTTTTATAATTATTGGTCTAGTAACGAAATTTTTATGAAATACATTTTTATAGATCTTGAAGTCTATTTTTTAATGTCATGAGAATCAGGTTAATCGAATATCAAGATAACAGTTGTGGCTAAAATACTAATGTAATATCAAATTTCTTTTTATTCGAATTCTCTCCAAAATATATTTTAACACCGGAATGACTCTAAATTTTTAATGCACCCCATATCAACAACCCTACAGTCTTTCAACCTTATGAATTCAATAGTAGAATTATTTTAACCTAAACACATTTAAAAACTTATCTAGCCACCATTTTTGAGCTTAAACACATTTGAAATTAAATTTGATTTTAAGTGAGAAATTTCAGGGGGTGTGAGTGTAATTCTCTCTAAATAATAATTATGTCAGTAGTGAATAAATTAAAGAGACAGAATTACATTCACATCTTTTGAAATTTATTATTTAATCACTCAGACCCCTAGCATTTAAAATATGACACACAGACCTATGAGATTTGTACGTACGTAACACTTACACCCCTGTCATAAATGTACGTTATATTTATTAGTAAATTATATCACGGGCCCATGAAGTTTATAGACGTGTACTACTTACGCTCCTCAAGTTTAAAATGATATACTTCGACTAAAAATACTTCAATCAAAAATAGAATATCAAATATTTTAAATTTTATAACCAAAATTCATGTTTTATTATGACATTTATTGAAATAAAATTAAAAAAATATTTTTAAATATATATATAATTAGTATACAATTATACTATCTATTGAAATTTAATTCGATCGTTTAAACGATCAAATTAACCCAATTAAAACTAGAATATATTGTGTTCATTACAGTTTAACCCATTATTTTGTTTTTGTTTTATTCTAATAGATAGTATACTTGTATATTAATTATAATTTTTTAAGAAAAAATTAGTTTTTGATTTTTGATTTTATTTCAATAAATGATATAATAGAACATGAATTTTGATTTTAAAATTTAAAATATTTGATATTTTATCTTTAATTGAAATATTTTTTGTCTAAGTATAATATTTTAAACTTGAAGGGTCTAAGTATTATATGCCTATAAATTTTAGGGAGTATGAGTGCAATTTACTAAAAGATATATTAACTGATATTTGACGGTTGATGTCTAAGTGTTATGCGGTACAAACTTGAGAGGGTTTTTATGTAATATTTTAAATATTAAGGGATTTAAATGATTAAATGACAAATCTTAAGGGGAGTGAGTATAATTCTGCCACAAACACGGATTGAACGCGTATACTGGACTGATACTTGAGTCCTGACTCCTCCATTGTTGTCGAACTCCACTTCCTCCCTCTCCTCCACCCTGATCAGTGTTGTCATAATTTAATCGCTCCTCTCTCTCTCTCTCTACACACACGCCTGTGGAATTATGGATATACAGTGAGTGATCCACTGGTCCCTCAGCAATGGATAAGCTAATGGAGCCCTTCGATGTTCCGGCAAAAAACGCATCAGAAGAGGCGTTGAAGAGGTGGAGGTCGGCTGTGACGATCGTATTGAACCGAAGAAGAAGGTTCCGTATGGTCGCCGATCTCGCCAAGCGCAGTGAAGCCCGAAACAAGATTCGCAAAGTCCAGGTCCTCATTCTCTCTTTCTCTCTCTCTCTCCAACCCAAAAATGACCAAAATAAACCATTGAATAATTTCAGTTCACCACAAATGTTTTCTATTGTCTTTCTCCCTATATTCCTCTCACTTTCTCGCAATCCAAACTAACTTCTATTCGCAGTTAATCTAATGAAAAATACTGTCTAATTTAAATTTGTAATCTAAATTTGCATTCTAAATGAACGTAGTTGAGACCACTGTCTGACCATCTTTATTAATTTGAGATGCTGAGAGATATAACATTGCTGTAATCTAATTATCACCGCCTAACGGTTGAGCCTTAAAAAGCTGATATTCCCCAAAAAGAAACTGTGGTGGGTTACTTTTTGAAACGTTTCAATTCTTATGACCACAAACCTGCAGAAACGTCAACGCTGAAAAAACGCTTTTGTCGTTGAGCTACGCGCTTCCGTTAGTAATTTTAATGCTGTTTCCGTGTTTCGTCTCTACGATTCTCTGACCATGTGCACGGTGCCCATGTTAGTCAACTCCAGGCCTCATGTAATCACGAGTTTTAATATAGTGCGCATGGATCACTTGCATTTTTTTTTTATTTCAATGGTCAGCTGTCCCTCGATTACTTGCCGTCATATTGTTAATTATTCTTATAATTATTTCATAACGTGTGAAAACTCATGAAAATCAATTGTAAATAAGTATATAGTTGAGTGATAACGAGTGATTATTTTACCAAATCAAATGATAAGAGTTTTTGAATTTGAGAATGAATCTTTTTGAAATAACATAATGGTACTTACTATTTATCTCACACTCCCTTGAAAATTATAGGGATATTACTCATGGAAATTTTAAGTTGATAGAAAACAATAGACTCATAATATAATTGAGTTTACATTAGATATGATACATAGAGGGACTAGGGTGAACCCGTGCAAGTCACGTTTTTTTAGTGTGGTTAAAATTAATAAGCAAGTGGTTATAGTATTTATCGTTGTTGAAATATAAGTGGTTAGTTAAAATATTTATCGTAGTTGAAAGATTAAATGTAAATAAAAAGAGTTATTGTGGTTAAAATGTTGAAATATAAGTTAATTAGATTTAAACAGTTGGAACTGTCATTGTACTTTTTTCTAAATGAGGAGCTTAAAAGGCTTAAGCATAATGTTCTTTTTTATTAATATAAATAAGTCTATTATATCTTTGGCAATACTGTATTGAAATAATTTGAATCTTAGATTTTTGTTTTGATAATTTGTAATAATTGATTTAAAAATAAAAAATAAAAATAAATAAACACATGTCACTGTTTTATGGGATGAAAAATAGAGATGTGATATAACTATCAATAACCCTATGCTTGAAGACAATCTAAAATACTAAAAATCGAACAATCAATGATTATGCAACATTTATATTTTACATAGTAATTTATTTTTTATCTTCTTTTCTTTGGTTATGCAATTTAAAGTTAAAAAAAATGAATAGAGAGATTTAGAAGAGAGAGGTAGATGTAAATTAATGAGGTTATTTGGTATTGGCGAGTGTATTGTTTGAGTTGTTGGACATTGAGGGTCATGTAGAGAAGATGTTTTTGAATAGAAAAAAAAAATTAGTATGAATTTTATACCATTGGATCAAAATAGATGAAAAATTATACTTTTATAAGTTGAAGATTCAACTTTCTAATTATAACATTAAATAGATTGGTCCTCACATAGAGATACAAGAATATTTGGACGGAGTGGATAGGCATAACGAGAATAAGCATGAGTGATATATTTTATCATTATCTTAGTTCTTTTTCCCGATAGGTAGTTTTAATTTTTTTATTGTATAAACATGATTGAATTTTATGTGTACAACTATCAAATAATAAAATATTTATATTACTATGGTCCCTACATAGTAGGCTCGATATATTTTGTGCTTTGGTTCCTTTCTATTGTTATCTTTAATTTTTATCTCCCAACAAATGATATCAGAGTTATTCTAAATAAAGTGATTTCAACAAAAAAATTGTATATTACTTATAACATTTGTGTCCCATACGGAATTTCTTAATTTCAAAATTGATCTTGATTGGTCCACCATCCAATGTGGAATTGATGGGTATTTCACATTGAAATGGTTCAATTTTCAATGATCAACCGAAAGTGATAAAATTTTGAAATTAAGAAGAGCAGAATCCCTGTGTGGCCCACTAATTTGTAACCTAGTGGGCCCACACATGATCTTGTATTGTTCTTTGCCGATGCAGTTGTTGCCATGTGGGCCCGTGTGAAGTGGTATGTCAAGGAGTGTTACATGCACAATTGAAAAGATGAAGAGGGGGGGGGGGAGTTGTATGTACCAGTTTCACCTCATTGATAATTGTATCTTAAGATACTAGGAAGAAGATATAGGGGATGAAAGTGAAACTCAAGATCGGATGTCACCACCTTTAGGATGTGGAGGCTTATCTACTTTGTCTTTAGTATCATATATTACGGTTCTGAATAATATATTTTTTTTTGGATGTATCATGCTCATGCCGAAGACTATTTACAACCCACAGATTTTAGTTCAATGTATTTGGAGCTATTGATAATGAAATAATAAAATTAGGACTTTTTTTTGGACAAAAAGGAGAGTAACGTCCTGAAAATTTATTTTTTGATAACATAGTCTAACCCTTGTCTTTATATTATCACTATAGTAAAGTGGTGAATATGATCCAATAATAATTGACACCTTTGTGGTTTCTTCTTACAAAGTTGGTGTGGGGACTGTGGGTACAATAATGTTGTTTAGCAAAATAGTGGCTTCTCTTTTGAAGGTGGAATATCATTATTATTTGTGGGGTGACGTATTTGGTTTGGCATAGTGTCATGATGTGAACCGAGTGGTCAAGATTTGGTCATCTCACTTACATGTTTAATCATAAAAAAGTGTGATGAGGTGATTGAATTTTGATCGCTCAATTCTCATCATGACATTGAATTGTGCTAACAAATTTAGAGAATCCAAATGGTCCCTTTATGGCTTCTAGGTATCCATGTTGTGGCTTTGGTCTTGGATTAAACTCATTTGTTTATGGTCAATTCAAATGGGTCTTGTATCAAGATATTGGTATCTCCTTCATTCTTAGTTTTGCACTTTAGCAGTGTCTTAGCCCTTAAGCTTACTGATTAATGTATGCCAGGCTTTAATTTTTATGGTAAATGGAAGTTAGTATTTATATCTTAAGTCATGTTGAAAATTATGTTATCTTCTCTGAAAAACAAGTTTAGTTCTACTGCTCTTCGGTTTCTGATCATGGACTGCAAATAACATGATGTCAAGTTGGCTGGCATTTTTTTTTAATGTTTGACAATGGAAGAAGAGGATTCAAATCCGGGTTTTTCAGATCATCATAGATGGTGCTATGCTATGAGGATAGAGATAGGGTTATTTTTCGGTAGTACAGTGAAAAATCATTTTCAACTCTTGATCTCGAAAAGTATAAAATAAACGAAACAATAAAAACAAGAAAGCTTTACATTTTGACATCCAAGTCTAACCCTTAGGATAGAATCCTTGGATTGTGGTGGTTAGATTTAAAATAGATTTTGTAGGCCAGATTAGAAACTCTCTCTCTCTCTCTCTCTATATATATATATATATATATGCGCATTTGAAGTTATAAGGTCTTGTTGGTTAAGATTAAAATATCCTTGATGATGGAATTTGGCAGTTGGGATGGCGCTAGACTGTTAGATCTGTAATTGTCTACATGTATTGTTAAATGGGACCCTGCCAATATGGAAAAGAATAATTTTTTGACTTCACTTGCCAATAATAGCAGCCAGCAGGCAATGAAATTTCCTTGAACCTTCCTCTGACATAGTCACAGCCCCACAATACAAAGTTCACAAAAGTAAACACAAAGAAAAAAAAAGGTGGTCACACAGGGTTATGGCCACGCTTTAATTATCTTCTGTCCTGTTCTGATATGTTGAAACCATAGGATCAGATCCCCATTCCTCAAGTGTCCTGTTTTATCCTCATCTGTAAGTTGTCTTGCTGACCACACGTCCTGTCTACTCTCATCTGTACCTTTCTGTGTCTGCCACTTTCCATTATCTTTCTTCTCAGTGTATACCTCTGTTGTTATGTATTCTATTACTCTGTATTTTAGGGGTAAAAACCTTAGAAATCAAATTTTGTTGATTTCAATTAAGTTTAAGAATTAATTGCATTAGAGGTCCCCAAAATATGAGGTTTGTCTCATTTTGGTCTTCAATGTTTTAATTTCATTATTTTGGTCCCTAAAGTATTGAATATGTTCTATATGGTCCTTCAAACAGACAATGTCCTGATTGTTAACGATTTTTATCATAAACTTGTCACGTAATAGATATATATAGACAAAAAATAATTTTGATTGCTCTTAAACAAAATTTGGGTAGTTTTTGACAATAAAATGTATAATATGGGTAGCTCTTGACCAAAATTTAGATAACTCATGATCAAAACTTTATAATTTAGGTAGGTATTTAATCAAAATTTGAGTAAAAATTTGGTCAAGAATTATCCAAATTATTTTTTTTTATCCATATTTAAGTATTATATGACAAGTTTATGATAAAAAATCGTTAGCAATCTGTACACTATTTATTTGAGGGACCAATGTAAAAACATATTTAATATTTCAGGGACCAAAATGATGCAATTGAAACATTAGGGACCAAAATAAGACAAACTACATACTTAGGGGACCTCTAGTGCAATTCAGAGTCGCTTTGAATTTTAACAGATTCAAAAAATTCCTTAATGGGACCGGATGTATTTAATGTTTAATGATTGAACTTGTTCGAAATTTAGAATTGAAATAATCTGAATTCAGAAGTTATTGGCTTAAAAAGAAGTCTTAAAGGTTCTGTTCGAAGATCCCCTAACTAGTTAAAATGTTGTATGATGATCTTGAATACTGATAGGTCTAGTAGTTATCTTACTAAGAGTGGTGATACTACGTTTTTTTTTCAAGATAAGCGTTGTAGCCACAATTTCGTGTTTAGTTTTGAAATTTTCCCTTTGTATAGTTAAGAAGGACCATTTTTTAGATGAACCATGATAAAGTTTCAGAATGATGTGAAATAAAAGAAGGGTTAAAGGTTGCATATAATATTTCATTATGAACTTCACTGCCATATGACATATCAATATTATTTTTCTTACTAATAGGGATGATCATAGATTTTCTTCTTTTTTCCCATCCAGTATTATAAAAGTTGTGCCTAGGCGCTAGTGTACATCAGGCACACCTAACTTGACAATCTGGTGGTTCTTCGGTCTATGCTTTTCCGTGTGCCTCAAGTGGCCTCAGGCAAGGTGACTTCACCGAGATGCAGTTGAGGGGAACAAATTTGGAATATTAAAGAAGAGAAGAAATGAAAAGAAGCCAAGTTATCATATTGGTGTACCATGAGAATTCAGCGACAACCTCAATTGTAATTTTGGAAATAAACCCTTGCACAATTAAGAAACCAATTTTTCACATTGAATGTGAATGATTCAGGGTGTTGTGTAGTTAAAAAAATGTCCAAGTCCTTTGGTTTCAGCTATCAGTTTTGGTTGATACATGGTATGTTTCATACATAGACAGTAGTCCAGTAGAACTACACTATCCGAGACACATAAGATTGAAGTCCTTGTATGTTCTTCTTGTACAAGGCCAAATAATGATTTTGGATAGCTTTTTCCTACCGAATATGAAAGGAAAATGGAAAAAATGCTATTCGTAGGCATGAGTTAGATGTATATGTTACACAACAATGGGATGAAATTGACAAATAAGCTATATAAGCTAACTTACTCTTTAGACAAGCAATGGTCTGATATTCACACCGAGGCGCTTAATTGCTTTGATCATTTATATGTTGAGGAAACTGTTGCTCATACCTTGTGCTAGCATACATTACATTTGAGTTGTATTTGCATACACATGTTTGTGTATATTTTCCAGTTTTAAAGTCCATTTTTCCCAACTCCGAAGTCTTTTTTTCCAGTACATCAAATTGGATAGTTCCAGTCAAATTGATTGCTTGTAATGATTTCCTTCAAGTAAAGACTAACTGGGTGTAGTAGCCTGAATACCCTGTTCATTATAGCCTATAGGACCTATGAGCTAATGGTCATTGCACTTGCTTTGGGCAAGCTATCATATGGATGTACCATGCAACTAATGCTTATATTCAGATTCTGTTGTAATTTCTAGACATAGTTTACTGTAACATAAAACAATCAAAGCTAAGCTTCATATGATCTACTTGAAAACCCATCATTTTGCTAGGTTCTTGCTATTCAGACAGTACTTAAAAGATGATGTATGTAATGTTGGATCAACACCCACCGCAGCAGGGTGGCTGTTGGTCCCGTTTAATTCAGTTGACCTAATATCGTTTCTTTTTCTTTGTTTATTTAAAACTTACCAGGATGATCTACGACTTGTCTTTAATGCTTATAAGGTAGCATTCAGGTTTATTGATGGTATGTATTATATTCCTTCTTTAAGTTAATGGTATGTGATCTAGCTTTTAAATCCTATATTTGTTTTCCATTTTGTGTTCTACTTTAATCTGTCTGCTTGCACAGCTGTTGGACAAAGTAAAAGCAAGCTGGCACAAGGGACTAGAGAAGCAAGCTCTGAAGATGAGCTTTTGGAAGAGGTTGGGAGAGCAGCTTTGGAACATGAGCTCTCGGATGAAGCCAGAGAAGCAGGCTTTAACATTCACCCAGATAAACTTGCATCTATCGTCCGTAACCATGAAATCAAGTTCTTGAGATTATTCGGAGGAGTTGAAGGACTTGCAAGCAGAGTAAAAGTCTCGTTGAATGAAGGAGTCAAAACAAGTGATGTGACCATCAGGCAGAAGATATATGGCTTTAACAAATATACTGAGAAACCCTCTAGAAGTTTTTGGATGTTTGTGTGGGATGCTTTGCAAGATTTAACTCTTGTTATCCTCATCGTTTGTGCTGTGGTTTCAATAGGTGTGGGACTTGCCACTGAAGGATGGCCAAACGGCATGTATGATGGGTTGGGAATCGTAATTAGTATATTCTTGGTAGTCATTGTTACAGCAGTCAGTGACTACAAGCAATCCTTGCAATTTAAGGACTTGGATAAGGAGAAGAAGAAGATATTTATTCAGGTCACTAGGGATAAACATAGACAAAAGATCTCCATATACGACCTGGTCATTGGAGATGTCGTTCATTTAGCCACAGGAGACAAAGTTCCAGCTGATGGGATATTTATATCAGGATACAGCTTGTCGGTGGATGAGTCTTGTTTGTCAGGCGAGAGTGAGCCAGTAAATATAGATGAAAAAAAACCTTTTCTTTTCGCAGGAACCACAGTGCAAAATGGATCAAGTAAGATGCTGGTAACGGCTGTTGGTATGAGAACGGAATGGGGTAATTTGATGGAGACTCTAAATGAGGGTGGAGAAGACGAGACGCCACTGCAGGTGAAGCTGAATGGTGTTGCTACAATCATTGGTAAGATTGGATTGGGTTTTGCTGTGCTGACATTTGTTGTGCTGACAGTAAGATTCTTGGTGGAGAAAGCACTTCACCGTAAGTTTTCAGATTGGTCTTCCAGTGATGCCCTGACACTTTTGAACTACTTTGCTACTGCAGTAACTATAATTGTTGTTGCAGTTCCAGAGGGACTACCACTGGCAGTGACACTGAGCCTCGCTTTTGCAATGAAAAAAATGATGAATGAGAAGGCACTCGTAAGGCATCTCTCTGCATGTGAGACAATGGGTTCTGCTACTTGCATTTGCACGGATAAGACAGGGACACTGACGACAAACCATATGGTTGTTGATAAGTTCTGGATATGTGGGAAGTCTAAAAGGGTAAAACGTGGGGAATGTGGAGATATATTAAATTCAGAAACATCAGAAAAGTTTATAAACATCCTCTTCCAAGCTATATTTCAAAATACAAGTTCTGAGGTGGTCACAGATAAAGATGGAAAGAAATCCATTTTGGGTACAGCAACGGAGTCAGCATTGCTAGAATATGGCTTGCTTCTGGGTGGTGATTTTGATGCTCATCACCAGGAGAAAATGATCCTGAAGGTTGAACCTTTCTGTTCAGACAAGAAAAAGATGTCTGTTCTAGTGTCTCTTCCAGAAGGTGGGTTCCGAGCCTTTTGCAAAGGTGCATCAGAGATTATTTTAAGAATGTGTGACAAGGTCGTTGATACCAATGGGGAACCTATACATATGTCAGAGGAACAAACAAAAAATATCAGTAATGTCATCGATGGTTTTGCCTGTGAAGCTTTGAGAACCCTTTGCTTAGCCTTTAAGGATTTTGACTACTGTCCAAATGATAATAGCATCCCTGATAGCGGCTACACATTGATAGCAGTGGTTGGAATTAAGGACCCAGTTCGTTCAGAGGTTAAGGATGCAGTTCAAACTTGTTTAGCAGCAGGAATTACTGTGCATATGGTCACTGGTGACAATATTAACACAGCTAAAGCCATCGCTAAAGAATGTGGTATACTCACCGAAGATAGTTTGGCCATAGAAGGACCAGAATTTCGCAGCAAAACGCTTGAGGACTTGAAGGATATAATACCTAGAATTAAGGTTCACATTTAATAGCATTAAAGCAAGTAATATTTCAATAACAGGTAATGGTAGATGTACTTCTTTTATATACTGATTAGGTAGTGAATACAGGTATTAGCACGGTCTTCACCTATGGACAAGCACACCTTGGTAACCCACCTGAAGAATATGTTCAAAGAAGTTGTTGCAGTTACTGGTGATGGCACTAATGATGCTCTTGCTCTGCGCGAAGCAGACATTGGACTTGCTATGGGTATAGCAGGAACAGAGGTTTGTGTGTATGCACTTCGGCCAGGCAGTTTCTGTACATGTTCATTCAACGTCATTATTTTTGTTCTGATTCCTATAGTTATTGTTCTTTCTTGCATCCAACACTGATTAGAACTATCAAATTATTGTTTTTTTATTATTTTGAATTCTCACTTGAGTCGGAGTTTGGAGCTACTTTCCTTACTTGGATTATTTTTCATGAGGTTTCTAATAGATTCTTATCTTGATAACCCTCATTTTTTCTCAGTCAAAAGAATTTTCTGTACCGATTCATAACTGATAGCAAGAATTGGTTTCAAAGAGTGGAAAATTTTAACCTTAGTGTCCTTTCATCAATGGAGTTCAGTGTTTGGTTCTAACTTCAGTGCAACTGAGCAGTTACACTATATAGATCCCCATGATTTCCACCCACATAAAGAATATAAATTATGAGAGATTCCTATGCACAATTTACTTCAATAGGTGCAATCTTTTAAACTATTACATCATTTCTGCAAATTCTGTTCCCAGTTTTTCTTTATATTTTGTCTTACTTCACAAAATATTTACAGGTTGCAAAAGAAAGTGCTGATGTCATTATACTGGATGACAATTTTACAACCATTGTGAATGTAGCTAAATGGGGACGTGCAGTATATATCAACATTCAGAAGTTTGTGCAGTTCCAGTTAACTGTCAGTGTGGTCGCACTAATGATCAATTTTCTGTCTGCATGCATCTCAGGTGAGTTGGTCAATATCGCTATAATGATCAATTTTCTTTCTGCATGCATATCGGGTGAGGTGGCTTTTTCATTCATGCAATATCACCAATTATCATCATCGCCATCTTCTCTGTAACTTTCAGGATCTGGACCCCTTACAGTTGTGCAGTTGCTATGGGTCAACCTGATTATGGACACACTAGGTGCATTGGCATTGGCTACGGAACCGCCAAATGATGGACTGATGGATAGGCCTCCTATTAGGAGAGATGTGAGTTTTATTACCAAGGCCATGTGGAGAAATATTATTGGTCATAGTGTTTATCAACTGGCTGTCCTTTTAGTTCTTAATTACGATGGGAAGCAACTTTTGAGACTTACAGGATCAGATGCTACAGCCATTCTCAAGACTTTCATATTCAACACCTTTGTCTTTTGTCAGGTATTATTTGAGGTTTAGAATGTTATTTCGATCAAGTTATGTTGGCTAGTTCACTTGGTCACTATTGTACCATTTTTGGTCCAAAAGTAACTTTTGTTGCTTTTTCTGGGTTTTTAACCTCTTATTTGGGTGAATAGATGAAACTAGCAAACATCCGAAGAAAACTGATCATGAATCCACATCAGTTACTTTGTCAATCCTTCAGGTGCCATTAAAAATGCGCCCGGCAGGAAAAAAAAAAAGTGTACCCCCATAATGCTTCTAACTGATTTTTTTTATTTAATTTTTTTTGCGGAATGCAAGTACTCATTCATTAGACTGCTGAATTTATTGATTTTTTTTATTACAGGTGTTCAATGAAATAAACAGCCGTGAGATTGAGAAGATAAACATTCTTCATGGTATGTTCAATAGCTGGATATTCGTAGGTGTCATGGTTTCTACAGTAATATTCCAAGTAATAATAGTCCAGTTCCTGGGAACTTTTGCTAGCACTGTACCGTTAAGCTGGGAAATGTGGTTACTCAGCATTTTGATAGGAGCAGTGAGCATGCCTGTTGCAATTGTTTTGAAGTGCATCCCAGTTGAAAGAGAGAATGCTAAGCACCATAATGGGTATGATCTACTTCCCAGTGGTCCAGCACTTGCTTGAAAAAGGGAAGAAGGCAATACACAATAGGTATTATAAAGTTCAAATCCCTTGAAAGCTCAAAGTGACCTGTTAAATTTTGTCGATGAAGGCCAGCATAAAAGTTCTTCAAAAAATAGGAAAAATGAAATTAAAAAGAAATAAATAAAAGTGGAGACAGAAGACATGTAGCTACAGCAAGATATAACCTTCTAATCTCTAACATGACCATCTAATCTCTAGAATGTAGTTAGTTGCTATTTGAATCGGGCGTGATATTTAGGTATTCTTCATATTCTCTCTTTTCTCACAGATGAAACAGGGCATCGTGGGTCATTGTAGAAAGTATTTTCCTTTGAAGTTCCCTAATTACAAAATATTGGAAAAAAGTACTTCCCACAAAAATACTTTCTACAATGATCCATGACGGCCTGTTTGATCTGTGAGAAAAGACAGAAACTATGAAGAATGACTTGAAATGTCATGTTGGTACAAAGAAAACTCCGATCACTAGTCTTTCTGGGTTGTTTTCTCTTCCTATGTTGGAATGTCAAGTTAATGTTGTACACTGTTTTCGTTGCATTTAACCCCCGATATCCCAATTTCTCAACTTGTAAATTTGTTGGAACTTTTGTCTCCACCCTTTTTTTTGTTTTCCCCCTCAATTCAGGTATACTTTCCATGCTTTCTAGACTGTATTTGTCTCCCCTAGGGTGAGATGCTATTGTAGTTGTAGACTGTTTTACTTAATTTTAAACGACTTCTACACCCATTGTTGTTCCTTATTTGCTATTTTATCAGTTCATAATTTGTATGTAGAGCTGGAAAATGTGATACAGGTGCAATCTTTGCTGTTTCTCTTTTTGTTTTCTAGCTTTTGTAATAATATATTACGATACATGATGATCAATGTATGCAGCTACTGATGGGATGCTTCATTATAGAAGAAAGATTTGTGATGAACTACACAATTTTTTCTTATCCGGTTCAGATGGGATTTATAACGTGTGAATTTTTTTCAGTAATAATGTTTAGATAAAATTTATTGACCGAATTTACTATCGCAGTTGAATTTGCAATGGATAACAATTTGAATTGGTTTTACTGCCAATTCAATGGTAATTAAAGAAGATTCATTGGGTGAACTGGGCGGATTTATGCCCTAAGATGTATATAATAACAAATACAATTGACTTTGAATTTTGTTATTATATGCATATTAGGGTCATTGCAGTCAACAGAAAATGAAATCCCTTTTCAAGGAAAAAAAAATGTAAATGAAATCTCTTTAGGGTCAATTATAAATAATCATAATTAACCTAATATTTTGTAAAAATATATAATTAATTTTTTTTGCATGATTTGCTTATATGCGCTTCGTATACCGAATTTTTTACCTTTTTTTGTGTTTTAACAAACTTTCAAGTATCTGATGTAGTGTAAATAAATATAAGGTATTATCCTACCTTCATCGCTTAGAGCAACTCCAAGGGAGAGTGACACTAGGGGTGACAACCTCATAACTCTCAAAATGTTACTCAAAATTCAAAAAAAATATAATTGTCATCCTTGCTCCTGTTTTAATTTATAATTACATATGTCATCCCTGCTCCTGTAATTTATAATTACTTCTGTCATTTCTGCTCCTATTTTAATTTATAATTACATCTGTCATCTCTGCTCCTGTTTTAATTTATAATTTGTAATTTAATTTATAATTTATAATTTGTTTATAATTTATAGCAGATTTAATTTAATTAAGGGTTAATTTATGTTAGAGAGAAGGGGATAGCAAATTTAATTTATAATTGTTTTAATTAAGGGTAATTTTATTTTATTTTTTAATTGATTATGTTATGCTCATTTTTTAAATTGATTATATTTTTATATTTTTTTGTAGATGGATTCGCAATTTAACGGTTCTTTCACTGATTTGCTTATAAAAGATATCGATTTATATGATGATGCTATGCAGACTAATCTCACAATATTGGCTCCAGTACAAAATAAAGTTGCTCTAAGAGTAAAAAAATCGCAAAGGACAAAGAACTTCTCTCTATAAAAAGATAAATTAATTATGTCTGCGTGGCTTAATAAGAGTAAAGATGTAATTACTGGGAATAAACAACAAGGTGGTGCTTTCTGGCAAAGAATATTGAAATACTTAGAACTCCATGGAGGGAATCAAGAAAAGCGTTCGCAAGCTTCTATTAAAAGCCGTTGGACTGATATAAATGTAAAATGCGACAAATTTGTCGATTTTTATAGTCAAATTGAATGACTACGACAATGTGGACGCAACGAGCAAAATAATGTAATGATTGAGCTTTTTTAGATAGACTCTATTATGATTTGATATTTGAACTATTGATTGAATGATTTTATATGTTTTTTAGGTTGATGAAGCAAAAGAAATGTTTACTAAGATTATTGGAAGACCATTTCAATATGAGCATTGTTGAAATATATTGAAAATGGAGCAAAAATTGACTGATAATCTCACCAGCAATAATAAAGCAAAAACTTATTCAACTGGTAGTCATGCTGAATCAAATCATGTTGAATCTTGCTATTCAACTTCACATTTATGGGATGACGCTGAACTGTCGTCCACTCCCAACCTCGATAGATCATTGGGTAGAAAGGTTTCGAAAAAACAATTTAAAAACAAAGAGAACTAAATTGGTGTTGAAGCATCACCAGATCATCACCATTGAAATCAAAGAATGGAAGTGGAATGACAAAAAATTGAACGGCACGACAAAATTTATATTTAACAGGAGATAGCATTGGAACAACATTGTAGACAGTTAGAAATTGAAGAAAGGCAGGTGCAAGAAATTGAAAAGCAGAATGAAATGAAAATCATCGAAACTGACACTACTAACATGGACCCAATTTCTGCAACATATTGGAATAACTGGAAGATAGATATTATGAAAAAACAGGGTTTTAATTTTTAGTCATTATTTATTATATTGCTATTATTTTTTAATTTTTAGTTATTATTTATTATGTTGCTATTATTTATGAAAAACTATGTATTAAGTTTTAATTCTGGTATATAAGTTTAATTATATTTTTTAATAATATAATTAAAAAATGGCATCCCATTATGACATCTGTTATTGAAATAAATTTATAATTCATGAATATCAAAATAATGTTCCAAATAACAAATAAGTGATTTGACACACCAAAATCACAAATGCCCTTGGAGTTGCTGTTACATGAGATAACAAAATACTACCATTGTCATTAGATAGACACTGCAAACTCCTCTGCTTACCTCATCATTAAGATAGGGTTGAGAAACCTTCAGAATATAATAAAAATAAATATAGTTGATGATGCACAAATCGGTCTTTGTGCAAGATCAAAAGTCACAAGTATGATTGATGAGTAGTAATGAAAAACAGTAAATAAATGGTAAACACATGATTTATAGTGGTTCGGCTGTGGCCTACGTCCACTTTTTTGAATGGCAACGGTGGCCAGCGATCTTTATTAATGTATCAAGGTACTCCACATAGTGTACAGTGCAGATAGAGAGGGAGAGAGATGAATGTGTATAGGGAGGTGTAGTGTGTGTAGGAACTTCAAAGTGTAGAGATCTGAATGTGGTGCCCAAGTCCTCCCTTTATGAGAAGAGGGTTTACATTTATATAGGTGTGATGAGGCGGTGAGGTGGTGACGTGAGGAATGAGTCTTCCACTATTTTGGTAAGCACACTTTTGGTAGGAGTAGACCTCTTTGGTAAGCACACTTAATGTAGGAATAGATCTCTGTATCCCGATGTTTTCTCCCTCGTTCTCCTATTTAGTCGGAGGCGGACTCTCTGGCTTTAGACTTGAACGTCGCCTTGAGGTCGGACTCGCATTAGAGTGGGCTTGATCGTCTTGGATTTGAGTGAGGAAGCCAAAGGAAGGAAGAGGAGGAAACGTCCGAAGGGGAGCCAATCCAAGCCAGCGCCCAAGGGGGCCGGCCTAGGCGGCGCCCAAGGGGCCTGGACTCTTGGGTGTTGTCCTCTTGACGCCCTCCTCTTGATGCCTTTCATACCCATGGGTCGAAACAGCCTCGATTTAGACTTTCTCCTGCATGGTAGACTTTGATTGAGCTTTCTCTTTTAGATTTCTCGGTTTACTTACATTGGGCTTGGCCCAGTCAAATTCGGGCTCGTCAATAGTGATAAAAGATTGTCTTGCCTCACCATTAATCATTAGACATGTCATAATTAAATGAAGGGCGAATTTGGCTTTGTATTTTGAAAGTTACTCTCAATGTTATGAATTGATAGCAATATGGACTTGACCCAGACTGTCATTTAGTTTTTCATTATAAATTGAAGTACGAGTAGTATAAGTGTTTTGGGCATATAAAGATGAGGTATATCCATAACTGAAAAATCTTTGCCTATGATTAATTTGACACCATTTTTGTGTATCGAAAATAAGGTCTCTCCCAATTAGATATATGTTAAACATATCATATGTCATTTACATGAAACGTTAACAATATGTGAATTTACACATAAGTTCATATCCGAAATACTTACAACTCACGCGCTTCAATTTATAATGGAAAATTGAACGGTAAACTAGACGAGGTCCATATTGTTATCAATTTATAATATTGAGGGTACAAATTAAAATTTTTAATATTTAAGAATATAAATTAAAAATAAAAAATATCTGAGTGTAAAATGAGATTAACCCTTAAACGAATTGTATCTCCCTGCAAGCCTCATCTTTCAGATTATAGCTTCAAGAAAAGGCCATTCCACTAGATCATACACTTTACTCATGTCGAACTTGATGGATATGTAACCTTTGCCCCCAGAATTCTTTTTCTCAAGGCAGTAATTCACTATTTTCAAGTATGATATAATTGACTCATTGGCATATTAAGTACAGCCCAAGAATCTGTAGAGTGGAATAGGTTAATACTTAACTAGCGGACCCACGTTGCGATATACAAAATTTATATTTTTTTTTCCACAATCAGTCTTAACCCACCCTTTACCGTTATCCCCTACTCTCATTCCTACCCAGGGGTATCCTTGAGCTAGGTTGTCTACAGATTCTGTTATTCGGTTTAAAAAATAGACTTAAATTTGATAGACTTAATAATTAGTCTGCTTGAACTGGTGATAAACTCAATAGTTGGTCTGTCTGAACTTGAGCCAAAACCTAATATCCTCCGAGAAAGGACTTGAACTTGCTCTCAAACCCATTACACGGTCCATGAGCTTGTTTACAAAAACTCGACCCATGAGCTCGTCCGCCTAGCCTAGCTTGTCCACCTAGGCTGTATGTCTTTCCACCTAATTGTTTGAAAAAAAAAATTATTATTGAAACTTTAAAAGTTTGGTGGTAATGTATTACTCTACTTTATTTAAATAAAATTATTCATTATTTACTTTTTGTTCATTTTAACTTTACTTTTAACTCAAACTTAATACATATATATATAAAGTCTCGTCCAACAAGCCTGCTCGCAAGGCCGACCCAATGAGCCCTCCTCATGGGTGGCCGAATGGGCTGCGAGTAGACTACCCTTACCCGAAGCCCAGCCCGACCCAACCTATAACTCGCCTCGGTTAAAGCTTTTGCCTACATTACCCAAGCTCGACCCAAAAAAAATATTGTGACCCTAGTTTAGCCGGGCTCATGGACACCCTATCCCTACCCCCACCCCCACCCCACCACACCTCACCTCACCTCACCTCACCTCACCTCACCTCACCCACCCAAACATCATAGAAAAAATATCCATTAATTTTCTAAATTAATTTTTTGAAAAAATTAAATGTTAGTAGTTACTAAAAATAATGAAAATTCAAATTTAAATGTAAGATAGTTAACAAAAATAGTAGAAAAAAGTTACATATGACGCATGTAAGAGTTTAATTAAAAATTATGAGAATTTAATATTTGAAATAGTAATGCTTCTCAAGCACACTTTCCCATGATTTCATTGTTATATATTATTAGAATAAGTGGCTCATATTCAATATATAGAGAGGTACATCAAGCTAAAAAATAATGGGTCAGTTGCACTCTAAAAACTGGTCATCTAGCAAATCTGAATTACTGTCGAAGTCGAAGTTAGGAGAGCTGTAAATGCCTTTGAGATTTGCCCTAATTAGGGTTATAATTTTATATACACACACACACACATATATATACACAAACACACACATATATATATACACACATATATATATACACAGACACAGACACACACACACACACACACACACACATATTAAGCTATAATCCTGTTTCATTATGGAATAAAAAAATAAGGTAGCCGTTCTCTCTAAGCAAGTTACCAAACCACGTAAAATTCTTATGTTACATCTTCTATTTTTTTTGTTCTTTTGATTGTTTATTGCACGCAAACCACAACATATATAATAGTTGGGATGCAATAGAACACAACATGATCTTTGGTGTCTAAATTTCATTTAATACATTTTTTTTTTTAAATTTCATTGAAAGGAATGTAAAGCTCATTATTTATAGTTGGGTCTATCATTATGGAGTTGGGTATAACGGTGACACCATATCATCATTGATATGTGGTATCACCATCTAATAATAAACTTACAAATAGACAAGGTGAACCCCACTTAAGTAATTATTAAATGACATGACACAGTAGTTACTAGGACAGGGGTGGATCCATAAATTTTGTTTAGAATGAGCACCTTAACTATAAACTTAATTTTTTTTCTTTTACTTGATAAAAGTAACATAACACATTTAAATTTATTATATTATATTTGATACTCAAACATTTATCAGATACAAAATGATTCAACATCGATATACATAACATATACAAAAATAATAATGATAAAAAAGACTAATTATAATTATTTACAATTACTTTCGATGAGTTTTCGTACTTTAAAGATGGTGTATGATGACTTCATTATCCATACTATCGAGAATAACTTTTTGTATATAAATAATTAACTCACTCATTTGATTATGTAACTTAATCCTCACAATTTTCATAACTTAAAAATATAAATTCAACATATCAAAAATTTGTCTAGACGTGTCTATAAAGTGTAAAGTGTGTTCAAAAGTTTATAATTAATTAAATATTTGTCTATATTACTTGATAGAACAAGAAATTGATTGATTGAACACAAAATATATGCATTGAGCACCATAAAATATACCAAAAAATTTTAGAATTATATAAGTAATAATTTTAAAAAAAAATTAGGGTGGGCCTATGCCCCCTGGACCACTGTTACTAAAATATGTGGGATCTACATGTCCTGATATTATATTTTCATTGGACGGTTACACGATTTCAACATGATAACATGGTGTAATGATTACACCCAATATTTTTTCCGTGTATTTAAGGGAATTTTACACCATACAAGACCATTCCACATGAGTATAAAATAGAACTTTATCCAAAACCATAAAAAGAAAAAAAAAAAACTTGTCAACTAATTGTTTGTATTGTCTATTTGTCTAAACCCAATCTAATGATAAGAACAAAAGAAGAAAAGCGAAAAACTATAAACGCGTATACCTACCACCACATGAGTATTGAACTTCCGAATCTGCATATTGTCATTGTGTTTTACCCTTGTTACATATTACCTCCCCAAATTTTGAAAACTTACATATAATCCACTATAGTTTTGGATCAATTCGAAACTATTACTACTTTTGTTTAAATCGACAAAAAGTAATTTCAACCCCCGCCCAAAAAGTGTTTTAAAATCAAGTAATGACATGCTTAGCAAAACCCTATACCCAGGGGCGGCTTTTGACATTATGGGGGCCTAAAACAACAATTAAAAAAACGATTTATTCTTCTAATTTTTGAAAATCCTAATATTTGTATTTTTTATTAAATTCTACTCTCTTAGTTTTAATATAACATCATACATAAAAATTAATTTGACTGAAGCTTGACATATATTAGAAACGATTTACCAAAATTTTAGATAATTATACTTATCTCCCTAAAACTTTTAAAAATATTTGAATATCACCATTATTAAATAATTTAATTCAATGCAATGTATAACCCAGATCTCACAATGTCGTGATGGTGACAATGACTATATGGCTTGGTGGATTTAGGTGTGTGGGTTTATATATGTGCGGTTAGTGTGTGAAAGAGGAGGAGAAGAAGATGAACACAAAGTAGAAGGTGAGTGTTTGGTTATAAGGTTAGTTGTGGTAAGGTTAAAGTTAAGGATAAGTAAATAGGTAAAAAAATACAAGTTTTGTTACATTTACAAAAACTGATAGGAGATGTAGCAATATTTCAAACAATTGAAAGGGTTTATTTGTAATTACATTAACTATCAGGGTTGTCGTTGTAATTTATGCTAAAAAAAATAAATTTTGAAAAAAAGCGCGTATCGACTTTTTCCAAACAAAAGCGAGGAAAGGACTTGATCACTACAGTACTCTGTGGCTATGAATCTCCAGATCCTCCGTCTCTTTCCTTCACTCTGGTCAGTGTTGCCCTAGTTTCTTCTCTACTTCTGCTCCTCTCTCTCTCCCTTTCTCTGTGTGTGTGAGCCGCATTTCCCATACTACGCACATATCGTCACATAGTACTCTCCGCAATGGGTGAATTGCTGATGCCCTTAGATATTCTGCCGAAGAATGCTTCAGAAGAAGCGTTGGAGAGGTGGAGATCGGCTGTGACGGTTGTACTGAACCGAGGAAGAAGGTTCCGTATGGTGGCCGATCTCGTCAAGCGGTATGAAGCTCGAAAACAGGAAGTGTTGAAAAGGTGGAGATCGGCTGTGAAGACCGTACTGAACCGAGGAAGAAGGTTCCGTTTGGTGGTCGACCTCGTCAAGCAGCGTGAACCAAAAAAGATTCGCAATACACGGGTACACTTTCTTAGCCTCTCTTTGTGTGAAATTTACCATCGATAGAATCAATTTGAACCAATTCGCAAAATTTTACCGATTTTAACAATTAATTAATCAAGCACAACGTGGTGTGAGGTAGTAAAATCTCATGTAATAAATATGGAAGTGTTCAACCCACTTGTTTGCTGTTTTTCACTCCTCTTTGCGATTCCATCATGAATTGTCCGACTTGGGTTTGCTTCAATTGTGTTAAACTCAAATTACACCCATTCTATCATGTTGTATCCAATTCAATACCAGTTTGGTTGTGACTCGTGGATTTGGTGGAACATAAATCTTTAACTGTTCGGTTGGGTGAGTTGTATAGGCTCTATAATTATATAATTATATGAGCAATGCTATAGGGACCAAATTTGGGAACCTAATCTAGGGACCTAATGATGTGGAGCACCCTACTAATTCAATGGTTGTATTGAATTAGGTCTCTAAATTAGTTCCAAATAACATTTTCCTAATTATATAAGCCTGAAGGGATGTCATTGATATTTACTCTTCTTTTTGATTATGCACTATGGTTGGTTATTAAGGATACTTAGACCTTCGATTTTGCTTATTTTGGAGGTAAAATTATAGGATTTTGATCCTCGACCAAATTGAAGAATTTAACAATAAAATTTCAATCATTGTTCGTTAAGTTACTGTGTTCCTTTGATTTTTAATGTGATCAATCAAATCCATTAATAGTGAAAAAGAAATTGTAAAATCCACCACGTTGCTTCATTGTATTGGTGTCAATATATATATCAACAAAACAATGCAATGTAAGAGCACAATTGCACAAGGGATAAAGAATAAAATATCCTATCTACATAATATGTGTACTGACTTGACTAAAGATATGCACGCTTAAGTATAAGTGGTTAAATTGTAGTAATAACTTGGTTAAGTCCAAGGTCGTATTCACAAGGAATCAATGTTGGTATTTTAAGCAGAAGATCAATAGAGACAAGAGTGAAGGAAAACTTTTAAAATGATTGGTTGTGTTGGGAAGAATTGTGTGCTAGAGAAAATGTAAGGTTCTTCAACAATAATGAAAATCACTCTTTATCTTGGGGTCTGGAAATGTGCACGAGTGTTTGAGCGCTATATTTGTGCAATATTGATAATTCAGTTAACCCCCGCCTCAACTGCAAGTTAAGTGAAAGATAATGATTGATTTTATGTTAAAGGGCTGAACTTCAGCATTATGCTTAGAGTTATAAACATTGAAATGCTAGAACTTAATTTGTCTTTAACTAATCAAACAACTTTAACAAAATGTCCAGCTTAATAAGTTAATCAATCATATGGTTAAGCACAATAGAAATGAAGATTGAAAGATTATCATGAACGCTTAGCTTGGGTACTTGTAGGGAATCACAAGCATCACCTATAATAAGACTTAATTTGTCTATGAGTTTTGTTAGATATATTCAATCATTCCAAATCTTTCAATTAAGCATAATAGAAATTACACAAATATATTAACCAAACAATATTTTACAAATCCATCACCATTCACTAAAGAGTGGATGAGAAACTACTCACTCTTCACAGCCACACAGCCATAAGTGAGAGAATCTCATCCCTCTAAGTAAAGATAACTAAAATTACGAAAGATGAATACAAGTTTTTTTTTTTCACTAAAGAATGAATGAAATACTACTCTCTCTTCTAAGGAGGCTAGAAAAGTAAGAGAAGTTTATCCCTCCAAATGAAGAAAAGTAACATTACAAAGGATAAGTACAATGCTTCTTTCTTCACAAAAGAATAAATGAATTATTACTCACCTTTCATGGTTACAAAGGATCTAGAAATGTGAGAGAAGTTCTAATGTAGATCGTATTAGCTCTAATACTAAATTGATGTAGATTAGAAAGGAAAAAAATTAGGAATGAGAAGAGAAGAAGAGATGAGAAAAGAGAAAAAATTTGATAAGGAAGTAATGCCAATATTCAATAATAATCAAAGTATAATCTAAATAAAATCCTTACATGCATCCCATTATATAGGAAAACTAAAACCCTAAAACAATTAAATAATGACAAATAAACTCTCAAAAGTTAAAAGAAATTATTTAAAAGATAAATATTAAAAATATCTAAATAACTCTTATAACTAATCTATAATATCTATCTAATTCTTATACGATCCTCATCATTTTCTCCTACTTGAGAAAAACTCTACTTAGGAGAGTCTTTAAAACAGAAGTACCTTAAGAAAGCGGGATGAAGATGACATAATGCCTCATCTAGAATACAAGAATTATCAACTTCTTTCCATCGATCAGGATAAATGCAAGAATCTCCATCTATATGAACACCTACTAATAAAATAGGAGACACTAGAGTGCCTCGATTAAGTAGCATGCCCACCAAATAAAAATTCGGACTAATACCAACATTCAATGGAAAATTATGCAAATAAGTATTAGATTCAAACTTGAGAATAGCAAAACAATTCTCATTAGGTTTCAACAAAAAATATTCAATGGGATAAGACATCGATAACAAAGGAGTAACAATAACGCTTTGATGGTGAAAATAATTAAGTACCAACTCAAGTGAAATCTTAATAGTAGGAATAAAATTAACTATTTCAGAGGGGAAAGACTTGGAAATAAAGTTAGATTGACTTGAAATAGGAGACACAAAATAATCACCAAAAGATTTTGAAATGGGTAATTCAATATGCTTGACATCTTTCATTAGTATGGACTCGATAAACTTTTCAACAAGTTCCATTACAAGTAGTGACTCAACATTTGACTCCAGAAAAGAATCAAACTCACATTAATTAAGGACTCGATAATAATTAAGATTTCACTTGATGGTGAAAATAATTAAGGACTCGATAGATCGTATTAGCTCTGATACCAAATTGATGTAGATCGTATTAGTTCTGATACCAAATTGATGTAGATCATAGTAGCTCTGATACCAAATTGATGTAGATCGTATTAGCTCTGATACCAAACTGATGTAGATTAGGAAGAGAAAGAATTAGGGACGAGAAGAAAAGAAGATATGAGAAAAGAGATAGAATTTGATAAAGAAGTAATGACAATATTCCATAATAATCAAAATATAATCTAAATAAAACTTACATATATCCATTATATAGAAAAACTAAAATCCTAAAACAAATAAATAATGACAAATAAACTCTCAAAAGTTAAAAGAAATTACTTAAAAGATAACTCTCATAACTAATAACTCTCATAACTAAATAACTCTCATAACTAATCTATAATATCTATCCAATTCCTATATGATCCCCATAATGTTGATCGTATTATCTTTGATACCAAATTGATTTAGATCGTATTAGCTCTAATACCAAATTAATGTAGACTAGAAAGAGAAAGAATTAGGGATGAGAGGAGGAGAAGAAGACATGAGAAAAGAGAAAGAATTTGATAAGAAAGTAATGTCAATATTCAATAATAATCAAAGTCTAATCTAAATAAAACCCTTACATGCATTCCATTATATAGAGAAACTAAAATCCTAAAACAAATAAATAATGACAAATAAACCCTCATAAGTTAAAAGAAATTACTTAAAATATAAATATTAAAAATATTTAAATAACTCTCATAACTAATCTATAATATCTATCCAATTCTTATACGATTCCCATCAAATTCTTTCCTCCAAATTAAGAAGAGAGCTTACAAGAAATGTAGAAGTTAGGAAATATAAATGCTACAAAATCTAAAGAGAAATTGAGGGAGAAGTGCTTTCAAGCAACCTCCAAGCATGCCTCTCTCCTAAGGACAAAAAGGGGTATTTATAGAGGAAGATGGGCGGCAAGGAAAGCCAACTCCAAAGCTTAAAATCAAAAGCAAAAATACAGCTTTGGGGAGAAGCGTCTGGACGGTGACAGTGGCGTTTGGATGGTGAAAACTCTCTGGAACAGGATTTTTGAGGCTTAATTATATATTTAGAGAAGGGCGTCCGGATGGTGACAGTGGCATCTAGATGGTGGTCTTGTCCAAATTTTTTTCCAAACTTTGCGATAGTTTATCATGAATCTCAGATGGGGGGTGTTGTCTGGACAATGGCAGTGGCATTCGGATCGTGACAGCTTTCTAGAAACTTTTGTTTTTTCCTACTTTATGATGAACTTGATGGGTACCCCTAAGCAACATTTTCGTAAACAAAATGAATATCAATTTCGATGTACTTTGTACTTGCGTATTGAAATGGGTTGGCGGGAAGATATGTGGCACTATTGTTGTCATAATGTATCATTGTTGGATTTTTGATCGAAATATGAAGGTCACATAAAAGTGAGTGAAGTAATTAAGTGTTAGCCACCATGTGCGCAACAATACGATTCTTTGCTTTGGTGCCAGAACAAGAAACGGTGGGTTATTTCTTAGTGGACCATGAAATGAGATTGGGACCAAGACAGCCATAATAACCTATAGTAGGATCGAGATCGTAGGATCGAGTCGAGAATCGTAAGATCCTACTTATTAAAGAAAATAGAACTAAAAATATAGTGATAATCAAAGATTTCAATGAACCAAACCTTGTCTCAATACTTGATGTAAATATATGATGATAGACATATCTATTAAATGCGTACCATAAGTTAACTCAAATACAATTGAGAATATAGCTCAAAAGGTAGACCTTTCACATTAATATTGTAGCATTCAAGTTATAAAACAGAGAGGAGTCAAATACTGTAGGGCTATAATAGCAAAATCCAAAAATTACAATTTAATTTAAAGTTGTAATGGGGTAATAACAAAAAACAGAGGCAAAACTAATCTTAGACAATAAAGTTTTAAAAACCCATACAAGAGGTAAACATTAAGGAGAAAAAATAGAGAAAACACAGAGATATCACATTCTGCTTCAAAATCAGTAAAAAAAAGAAGGTTATGTGGCTGTGTAAGAGTAGGATCATAGGATCGTCTTTGAGATTGGGATTGGGATTGGAATTGAGATACTACGATTTTGAAGAATCCAGATCTCGATCCACATCGATTCTACTAAACAGTGATTGTGTATATGATTCAGATCGATTTGTTAAATTTGGATCGTGGGATCGTAAGAGTCGGGTCACGAGTTTAATAACCATGTGTTGGAGATATAGTCTAGTTTATTAGGGATTTCCTAGTAAATCTATTAGGGTTTTATTTTATCTTTGTTTTACCTTTCTATCCTTATTGTATCTTTATTATTTGACTATATATACAGGGGCTCTACACTTAATTTGTATCCCTTTTACTTACATCTATCTCAAGTTGGTATCAGAGCCTAAACCCTAACCCTAGCCACTCCTCCACGTTGTAGCCAACAGCCACCGTACTGCCACTGTGACTGCTCAAGATTACCCATCGATGCCTTATCTTTTCTCTGGCCTGCGAATGCCATCCCACCACTAAACCCACTGCCCATAAAACATCTCCACCGACTCGGCAACACATAAACCCACCAACAGCCACATAAAACCAGTGACATGTAACATCCCGCATTTTCTTTTATAAATGTATATAGTTATGTGATAGATAACTATTGTGAAAATGAGGATATGTATAATGATGTAAGAATGAATCACATAGGTTAAAACATTAGAAAAGAAGGATTTGAAGACAAATGGATTTGGGGAGTTAAGTTTCAAAGACGTTGGGGATTGGAATTAGTTATTAGATAAATTTCTAAATGTTTCTAGGTCAAAATAATATTTCCATTGAATCCGGAAGGTCGAAAAACCTTGGGAAAGGTAATAGGAAGTGCATTTGGAAACTTGGAAGACAGAG
>CM042196.1:2114579-2142234 GCA_023539305.1 Ilex asprella
CATGTTTTGGACATTTTGATGGTTGGGTTTCATGTTCCAACCTTGGTCTTAAGAAAAAATGAATTTTTCTCTATCTTTTTCCTTTGTTCTCACTTTCAAAAACTTAGTGTTTGATATTATATAACAAAATGATGTCATGATGATCTCTTGTGCATTTTCCCTTAATTATTCTATGGTATATTACATGAGAAATTGTGGAATTTGGAAATTCCTTGAAATGGTTGTGAGTTGAGTATATTTTGGTTTCCTCAATTGTATGGTTGTTGTGATGGACTTGGATTGCCTTCGAGAGATGCCGTAGAGTGTTAGAGGTTAGTCTATCCCAGTGGGGGTGAGATGGTTTCCTAGCACTTGTAGTGGGTTGTCATTTGGTAATGAAACCACTATCGTTCACTGGAGTTCGAACGAGGGATAGTATACTTTTCCTAGGAAGGGACTCATCACTGCCATTGGGATGGTAGACGCCCTTTTCCTAAAGTGCTTGTGATTGTGATTGTGATTGGTGGACTAGGTAAAATCGTGGGTAGATTCATGAGAAACAATCAACATACATAGTACGGGGATGAACCAATATACCTGGGATTGTGAGTGGGTCGTTCTTGCCGGTGCATCGGTATGAGACAATGCACCGGAAGGAGCCCTTCTTAAATGACTCAAAGTTTGAAATGGTTATTGTGCGAAATTTATTTTATTCTTTCCCGTTGATTATTGCTACCGATTAAACTTGAGATCTCTTTTAAAATGCCCCTGTTTTATTTCAAATATTCTATATGTTAATTGTGAAACGAGACCGACCGTTTTCTATGTTTTAAAACCTTGTTTGTGCTTGGGAGAAATGTGGCTACAGAGCTTCGTGCTCACCCCCCTACAAATTACATTTTTCAGATTTGGTGCTAGAGGAGGATCTTGGCATCGACGAGCCGGGACATTGGGAGGCTCCACTCGAGGAGAACCTAGATCCCGATGTGGATATGTAGAGCAGTAGCTTCTTTTGTTCTAGACTAGAATTCTACTTTGGAAACACTGTATAGTCTAGATTTCTTTTGTAATTTCCGCTGCGCCATAATAGTAAATTTTCATTGGGAATGTAATGGCCAAGGATGGCATATTCTTTTGGGATATTGATGTAAATGTTATGGATTACTGTTAGCAAAACTTTTATTGATGGTTTATCTTAGTGCTCTCATGGTATGAATGGTGATTGAATGTAATGCCGTCCAGGGTGTATTTTGGGGTGTTACATGACATATGCTTCCTCACCGACTGCATCATCCAAATTTATAAAAGACCACCATCATTCTCACCGATTGTCACCACCGACTCATACCCACCAACTGCCTACTTAAACCATACCGAATGAAATACAATACCCACCAACTCATACCATTCGAAACATTCCATACCATTCGAAACAGTCCACCGACTGCCCATACCACAATCAGCCGATACCTTGCAACATTATTCGAACCAACCCAATACACCTACTCCAGCGAATCATCCAACCCAACCCAAGTCATTTGACCTAATACACTCTGACATTTGGGGGCCTTCTCTTGTTACTGCTCTATTAGGTGCTCGATATTATGTGACATTTATAGATAATCATACCCGTTGTACTTGGGTCTACCTTTTGCATAGGAGGTCTGATGTACTCCCGATAATCACTCAGTTCCTCCAGATGATTAAGACACAATTCGATGTCATTGTTCGTGCTCTTCGATCGGATAATGCCAAAGAATATGTGTCTGATGCCTTAGTATCTCACATTTCTTCTCAGAGTATCCTCCAGCAACTCACTTGTCCATATACTCCTAAACAAAATGGAGTTGCTGAAAGAAAAAATAGGAGTCTGATAGGGATGGTACGTTGTATGCTTAGAGGTATGGGGGTACCTAAATCTTATTGGCATTTTACAGTTTTGACTTCCACCTTTCTGTGCAAATCGTACACCGAGTCGTGTTCTTTAGCATAGGACTCCCTTACAGGTCTTATTCCCTGAGCGGACACTTTTTCCGGTCCCCCCTCGTGTTTTTGGCTGCACATGTTTTGTTCAGGATCGATCTCCTACTCGTCATAAACTTGATGATAAAGCAATTCGTTGTGTCTTCGTGGGTTATTGTCATCAATCTAAGGGGTATCGGTGTTATGATCCTGTCAAGCGACGTATGTATCACAGTCTAGATGTGACTTTTCTTGAGCATATTCCTTATTTTTCTTCTAATCCTGTGTCTCTCCCTCCAGTTGATGATACTCCCTTTGATTTTTCATTACCACAGGAGCCAGAGCCATTGGTCACAATCACTACAGAGTCATCAGTCTCTCATTCTCCAGAGCCAGTCATTCCTGTCCGTACAGAGTCACCTGTCTCTCTTCCTTTGCAGGTTTATGTTCGTCGCCCTTGCTTTCATCCCCCTGCTGATGTCTCCTCTACCTCAGGCGATGCAAGTAATCCGTCTCCAGTTGTTGAGCATATTGATGCACCTGTTGTTAGTACTGATGAGATTGCAGGTACTGAGCCAGTTAGTTTATCTGATGAGACATTGTCCGTGGAGGATGATGATTTAGGGCGTCGTTATCCGCGGCGTGATCGCCGTCCAGTTGATCGTTATGGTTGGACCGCCAAGATTTTATATCCGATCTCTGCTTATATTTCTTATAGTGATCTATCTCCTACATTTCGAGCTTATAGCATGGCCTTATCAGATACGCCAGTTCCTCGTTCTGTTTCAGAGGCTATGCGGGAGCCCCAGTGTGTTCCTGCCATGCAGACGGAGATGGACGCTCTTTAGCGTAATCATACATGGGATATTGTCTCTTTGCCTTCAGGGGTGAAGCCTGTTGGCTGTCGTTGGGTTTACTCCCTGAAGTTCTTTGCGGATGGTACTATTGATCGTCACAAGGCTAGGCTTGTGGCGAAGGGTTTTACTCAGGTACCAGGTTGTGATTTTAGTGCCATATTTGTCCCCGTGGCAAAATTGACTACTGTTCGGTTGATTATTTCTCTGGCTGCGGAGTACTCTTGGTCTCTTCATCAGTTAGATGTGAAGAATGCATTTCTTCACGGTGATCTGGATGAGATTATTTATATGGATGCACCACCGGGCTTTCGTGGTGAGGGGGAGTATGTTGGAAAGGTATGTCGACTGCGTAAGTCTCTTTATGGACTGAAACAATCACCACGAGCCTGGTTCTCTCGCTTTAGTGATGTAGTCGTACATTTGGGGTTCACCAGATATCATTCTGATCATACCTGCTTTATTCGACGGAATACTTCTGGACAGTGTGTCATCCTTTTGGTATATGTTGATGATATTATTATTACTGGAGATGATATTTCTGGGACTGCGCAGGTCAAGGTAGACCTTGGGAAGGCCTTCGATGTGAAGGACCTTGGATTTCTACGATACTTTCTTGGGATTGAGGTTGCCCGTAGCAGCAGGGGTATTGTTCTTTCTCAGAGAAAGTATGTTCTAGACCTTCTCTCGGATACTGGGATGCTGGGGTGCAAACCGGCATCATCACCCATGATTCCAAATCTGAAGCTTACTACTGAAGGTGAGGAGTTGAGAGATCCGACTGTCTATCAGATTGGTCGGTAGACTTATCTACCTAGCCAATACTAGGCCAGACATTTCATTCGCTATTAGTCGAGTTAGTCAGTTCATGCACAGGCCGTGTCAGCCTCATCTTGATGCAGTTTATCATATTCTTCGGTACCTCAAGTCTTGTCCTGGAATTGGGTTGTTCTATGCATTAGGATCTCAGACTGATTCTTTAGCCTGTTATTCAGATTCAGATTATGGGGGAGCGTGTGATGGTCGATCTACTACAGACTTTTGTGCTTTTCGAGGGACTCATCTTATCTCTTGGAAGAGCAAGAAGCAGGCTGTTGTTTCTTGCTCGTCAGCAGAGGCAGAGTATCGGGCACTAGTACTTGACACGTGTGAGATTATCTGACTACGATCGATTCTTGGCGAGTTGGGATTTCTAGTGACTTCTCCATCCACATTATATTGTGATAATCGATCTGCTATTCAGCTCGCTTTTGACTCTGTACTACACGAGAGGACGAAGCATATAGAGATCGATGTTCACTTTCTTCGGGAGAAGGTTAGCTGTGGTATTGTCACTCCATTGTTTGTGAGGACTAGTGATCAGGTTGCAGATGTGTTCACCAAACCTGTCACTCTATCCATTCTCTGGGACTCTGTTGTCAAACTTGGCTTGGTTGATATCTTTGCGCCTAGCTTGAGGGGGAGTGTTGGAGATATAGTCTAGTTTATTAGGGATTTCCTAATAAATCTATTAGAGTTTTATTTTATCTTTGTTTTACCTTTCTATCCTTATTGTATCTTTATTATTTGACTATATATACAGGGGCTCTACACTTAATTTGTATCCCTTTTACTTACATCTATCTCAAGTCCATGGTTGACAGGTCTCTGGTCAACCAGTGTAGAGTGCCTTTGAGATAACGGAGTATGCGTTTGAATGCAATGAAATGAGAAGCACGAGGAACCTACATATGTTGACGGACTTGATTAACCACAAAAGTGATATTGGGCCTAGCAAAAGTGAGTTATTAAAGAGTCCCAAATATACTATGATAATGGCTAGGATCGGTATAGGGTGGATCATACAACATTGTAGAGGTGGACTTAGAAACAATGGGTATTGAAATAGGTTTGGAAGAAGCAAGGGAACTACAACTAAGGAGATCTATGCATTTGGTTTGTGAAAGAAAAGGACCCTAAGAATTAAAGTGGGTAGCAATGCCAAGAAAATAATTTAATGAATCGAGTTCAGTCACAACAAACTCATGTTTCATGTTATGTATGAAGTTATATAGAAGAGTTGTTGATGTCATAGTGAGAAACTGAGAAGAATATCGTTAACATAGAGTAATAAGATACCCATATAGGACTGAGTATGGTTGGGAAACATGGAGGCACCCGATTTACTACAAATAAAATTGAGTTTGAGGAGAAATTGAGCAAAGTGAATAAAACAAGCATGGGGGGCCTAAACCATAGAGGACCCTGTTCAGATGATAAACATGGTTTGAAAATTGAGGATAGATGAACCTGGGGGTTGATGCATAAAAACAACATCCTTTAAGTTGCCATGAAGGAACACATTTGTGATGTCAAGTTCGTGAATGGGCTAATTATGGCAAAGGATAATTGGAGAGAACTGTTCTAATGGTGGTGGGTTTAACCATAGAGCTAAACGTTTCATCATAATCAATCCCTAGTTTTTTATGACACCCTTGTGCCACAAGTCGAGCTTTGCAACTTTCAAAAATTGGTACTTGGAGGAGGAGGAAGCAAATTCCAAGTGTTACTTTTTATAGAAGCTTTATACTCATCACTTATAGTTTGGAACTAGTGAGGTATGGAAAGAGCTTCATGGTGTGTTTTGGGTTCATTGGACATGTGGATAGCGAAATTAACAGAGAAGAGGGAAGGAAGGAGAAAATATTCATTAAAACGGCGATACCACGTGGTAAGGTGATGTGATATCATCAACTAATAATACTAAAATAAATAAGCAAATGAACCCCACAAAAATTAATAACTAACCTGTCATGTAAGCAAATAACTCCCCACTCTTCTGTCATGTAAACTCAAGTGGGGTTTATTTTGTCCATTTAGAGTATTATTATTGGTTGGTAATACCATGTCATCAATGGTGACATGGTATCACCGTTGCATTCAATATTTACTCAGAAGGAAGGACCTTTGGATGCCAAGTGCCATCTTGTTGTTGGGCAATCATGGGATGACATTTGGTTGGTTGAGGAGAAGATAATTGGTGAGTAGGATTAGGATGAGTGGATTGCGGGTCATTCCAATTAAGGCAATCAGAAGAAGTTTGGATGAGAGGGGGTGACGAAATTGTTGGTGCATGAGGGGGAGGATTGGGTTGAGATTTAGATAAGGAGTGACTGAGTGGATGAGGATTAAAGTTGGATGGGGGAGTATCGTGTGGTGAGAAAACATGTGGCAACGATGTAGGAGAGGATAACTGTGCACCTGAGATTGCAGGAGGTTTACCGGGTGTTATGGATGTATCACAGAATAAAGGGGAATGGAATTTTAAAAGATACAACTGATTAGATAAACTTGAGAGGATAGGATGAGATGTGGGAGAGAGTTTCAGTATGAAAGGGCACAAAACCATGAGGAAAAATAAGATGACATGCGGATTTGGTTAGAGTTTGATATGGGAATGGAACTTCATCAAAGACAACATGCTGTGTATTAGAGTATTAATATTAAGGGTAGTTTAGGCATTTTCTTTATGTTGTGTTGCCCTACTATATAAGACTTACTTTGTTTATTTCTAGGTTTAAGTTGTGTATTACAGTATTGCTTAATGAATAATACATTCTCTTCTTCTCTCTCTCTCTTCTCTATTTGCATTGACAAATTCTATCATGGTATCAGAGCTATTATATTTTAAAAACTAAGATTATAGAAAGGAAAAGGCTGAAGAAATTCTTGGCTGCTGGAGCATGACGTCAACATCGCCGGCAATGACGTCATGATGACGTCATTCTTTTCCGACCGTGAAGACCACTGTTAGACTCGGAATTTCATGGGCTTTCTGCTAGTATGGTTTGTTTTTGATTTTGTGCTCATCTCGTAGGTGTTTCTAATTTTTGAAGATTTTCGGCCCGAATTCTCAAATTTCTTCAATCTGTCAACACTTGGGTTTTTTGCTGCAATTTTTAGTTCAAATCTTCTCTAAAAGGTACGATTAAGCTTCCATGATCTCCTCTTGAGAGACTTGAAGCTTTTGAAGCATTTTTGGGCTTGATTTTGGCTATTCTAGGGTTTCGGCATACCCGACGTCGTGGCAGTGGGTTGCTTTGATCTTCAGTTCTTCGGCAATTGGACTTTGCTGTTGATTGTGGCTTTGGAATTCTGGATCTCTACCTTCGATATTCTGGTTGGTTTCTTTGATTGCTTCGGCAATTGACATTGGCTGTTCATTGCTATTAGGTGCTACTTGATTGAGTTATTTCCTGCTGTTCCTAACTTACTAACATCTCCCTTGATGTATGTATGATGTATGTGTGAGAGGGAGTGTCACTCTCCCTTGAGACGATGTCAAAAGAAAGGGCAAGGAGAAAATGGAATGCGGTGAATGAAATGTGTGTGTGTGTGTGAACAAAAGTACTCCCTAATCGTAACGAGACTTTCGTGGGTCGTGTTTTACTTGGAAAAGTATTCCAAGGTCGTCTCCTCAAGGAAGGAAGTGAACCATTATGAAGGTGATTTTTATTAAAGAAATAGGAAAAATTATTTTGTTTTGGAATTTGGTGGTGGGTTGAGTTGTGATAATAAAATAAAAACAAGTGTTAGCTAATCCAAAGAGGTCATTCCAATGGGAATCTCAATTCAACTCGAAACCTTCTTCTACTGGTGCATAGATGAACGATTGATTCGTGGGAAGCTAGAGACGAGATGATGAGGATCCAAGCATAACTCGTGACCAGGCCTACGGGATATCAAAGACTCACAACTACATCCACTCTCAACCCAGTTAAACCGAACCATCGTACACCGAAAGGAGGAAAAACAAGGAGTTGAAATGATATACCCAAGAGGAGGTCTCCCTTGGATTAGCCAACTAAAAACTTAGCTACTCATGGTTAAAGTAAAGACAACAATTAAATGGGAAGACATTATGAAGAAATAAATATTAGAACTAAGCATAAACGAAATGCATCAATATAAACGATCTTCGACAAAGAATGAGTGAATCACGTTCCACTCTTCATGGCTTCGATGAAGTTCTAGAAAAGTGGAAGAGTTTCACTCCTCTAAGGGAAGAAAGAAGCTCCAATAATGGAAGTAAAATAAAACAAGACTTAAATTAAAAGAAAGCAATAATTAATTGGCGGGTATTCCACAACCAAGAGATAATAACACAATAAAAGAAAGCAATAAACGAAATGCATCAATATAAACGATCTTCGACAAAGAATAAGTGAATCACGTTCCACCCTTCACGGCTTCGGTGAAGCTCTAGAAAAGTGGAAGAGTTTCACTCCTCTAAGGGAAGAAAGAAGCTCCAACAATAGAAGTAAAATAAAACAAGACTTAAATTAAAAGAAAGCAATACTACTTGGCGGGTTTTCCACAACCAAGAGATGATAATATCATAAAAGAAAGTAATAATACAAAGAAAGTAATACAAACTTGGAGGGTTTTCCACAACCAAGAGAAAAGCTAGTAAGCATACAAAGAAAGCAATAACAACTTGGAGGGATGTCCACAATCAAGAACTCTAGCAAAAACTTACTTTTCTACAAGCCACAAAAGGGTGGTATTTATAGGCAAAGCCTTTACATACCCCAAAGGATAATATTTACAAACCTCAAAATTACCATTCACAAGCCCAAGGGATGACATTCACAAGTTTTCAAATGTTGTCATTCACAATCTTCCAAAAGTTATCATTCACAAGCTTCCAAAAGTTGTCATTTCACAAGTTTCCAAAAATTGTCATTCACAAACCTCCAAAAGATGACATTTGGATTACTTTAATCTCTTTTTGTTTAGAGCTTTAATAATTATCATTTTAGAATTTGTAGTCTTGGCTCCCCGGTAGTTTGTAGCTTTGACGCATAAAACCCTGAAAAGAACAACAATTAATACATTATCCTTAATTCACACACTAACCTTAATAGGTCAATTTTGATTAGTTTAATTTTGTTTAACTAACACAATTGACCTATTAACTTAATTAAATCATGCATTAATTAGGATTAATCACTACTACTCTGTTCATTGCTATTAGGTGCTACTGCTCATTCTGGTGCGTTTACCACTGACCCGTTGGCTACCATTGTATTTTGGTGCTTGCTGGGAATTGATTGTTGATTACTATTTGATGTTAATTGCTTTCTTTGGTGCTACTGGGTTTTCACTACGTTGATTTTGCCTGTAGTGTCTATTGATAATTGTTACTACAATGACAAGTGGAAACTCTGATTCACTACAAGCCATTAGTGTAAGACTAATAGGTGAAAATTATGTTTATTGGGCTTATGTCATGAAAAACTTTTTATTGGGAAAAGACATGTGGAATTATGTTAGTGGGGTTGTACAGGTTCCAACTGATACTAAGACAGAAGATTATGCTGCTTTGAAGAGTACTTGGGATATCAACAATGCGAAAATTATCACTTGGATTAATAACTCAGTTGATCAGACTATTGAAGTTCATCTATCCAAGTTTAGCACAGCTAAGGAAATTTGGGACTATTTGGCTACACTATTTGTTCAGTCTAATTTTGCAAAGAGGTATCGGCTAGAGCATGAGATTCGAGATGCGCGTCAAGGAGACAAAAATATACAAGAATTTTACTCAGTTATAACTGGCTTCTGGGATCAACTAACACTTACTGAACCCACTGAGTTGAGCACTAATCTAACATATCGCACCTTCAGAGAGGAACAGAGGTTGGTGCAATTCTTGATGGCTCTTAGAGATGACTTCGAGGGACTTCGTGGTTCCATTCTTCATCATCACCCACTCCCCTCAGTGAATGCAGTTGTTAATGAGCTCTTTGCTGAAGAAGTTTGCCTTAAAATCCTTTCTGGCAAGGATCTTTTTCCACTGCCAAATTAGATTGTATTGGCTGTTCCTTCCAAAGTGACCTCTAATTCCTACAATAAATATCGAAGTCGAGCTTCTTCTGATGAGTGTAGCTTCTGTCGTGAAAAGGGTCACTGGAAAGCCCAATGTCCAAAGTTGATGAACAAGAATGCACGAGGGTCTCAAAATCAGTTATTTAAGTCCAGAGATCGTCATACAACAGCCGTAGCACCACCAGTGGATGAATCATCCTCATCAGCCCCCAACCTGACTATGCTTGCAGATCAGCTACAAAAGTTTCTCTCTCTTCATCAGTCTGGTGCTCTCACAGTTTCTCCTACTATAGGTTCGTTCAGCTCAGGTCCTTCAGGTATATCTCAAACTGCATGGGTCTTTGACTCAGGTGCCACACATCATATGACTAGTGACTCTTCTTTATTTACATCTATTGTTTCTTCTCCATCTTTATTTGTACTGGCCGCCAATGGTTCTCAAATGTCATCAGCTGGTGTTGGGACAATTATTTCTTCCAACCTTACACTTTTAGATGTCTATTATATTCCTCAACTTACTTTGAATTTATTCTCAGTCAGTCAACTATTTGATTCTGGATTTTTGGTTCACTTCTCTTCCTCTGGTTGTGTTGTGCAGGATCCACGGTCCAAGAAGCTGATTGGGACAGGGCGTAGAAAGGGCGGGTTATATGTGTTGGAGGAGCTTCATGTCCCAGATGCTGTTGTTGTTACTTCTACTGTTGATTTGTCTTCTTTTTGTTTGAGTCCAGAGTCATCTAGTTTTTATTTATGGCATTCTCGTCTTGGTCATGTTTTTTATTGTTGTTTAAAATTTTTAGCTTCAACTGGTAGTTTGGGTAGTTTAAAAAGTCATGACATTTCTGAATGTAGTGGATGCAAGTTGGCTAAATTTAATGCATTGCCATTCAATAAAAGTGTTACTTGTTCTCTTGCACCATTTGATCTTGTTCACTCTGATATATGGGGACCGGCTCCTATTCCTACACAAGGAGGGTCCAAATATTATGTTTCATTTATTGATGATTACACGAGGTATTGTTGGGTATTCTTGATGAAACGCCGGTCTGAATTCTTTTCCATCTTCACTACCTTTCGTAACATGGTACACACTCAATATTCCGCAGTTATTAAATATTTTTGATGTGATCAGGGAGGTGAATATACTCTTACTTCTTTTCATGATTTGTTGAAATCTGATGGTACACTTTATTAATCCTCTTGCACTGACACACTTGAGCAGAATGGTGTTGCCGAACGGAAACACCATCATATTCTAGAGACAACACATTCCCTTCTATTATCAGCACATGTTCCCAGCTCATTTTGGGGGGAAACAGTTTTGACAGCAGTTCATTTAATCAACACCATTCCTACTATTCTCACCTTTGGAGTCTCTCTATTTGAAAAGTTATGTGGTAAGCCTCCTAACTATTTTTCTTTCCGTGTGTTTGGTTGTACCTGCTTTGTTTTGCTTCCTAGTATTCTTCGTACCAAACTTTCTGCCCGTTCAGCTTTATGTGTATTTCTTGGTTATGGTGAGGGTCAAAAAGGGTATCGTTGCTATGATCCCATCACCCACAAACTTTATGTCTCTCGTTATGTTGTTTTTATGGAACATATTCCCTTCTTTTCAATTCCATCTAGTTCTTCCTCATTGCATAAGTTTGACCTGATATACATTGAACCCTTTCCTGCTAATGTTCATGATGACACATATGTTGGTGATTTACCTTTGTCAGATCCTTCATCTTCTGAGTCGACTTTTACTCATCCCTCTATAGTGCATACATATGTTCGCAAGACTCCAGCTATCTCCTATCTGGATGCAGTGCTTCCCCTTTCTCCTCCGGCCGCCTAATCAGGTTCAGATACTGTGGATCATACCTCACGTTATCCTCAGCGTTCACGCAAATGTCCTGACAGGTTCGGTTGGAGTAATACTTGTTATTCTTCTGACTTTTGTTATTTTCTTACTTCTATTCGTTCTTTTCTTACTTCTATTCATTCTCTATCTGAACCCACCTCCTACAAGGAGGCTTTACTTGATCCACTTTGAAAACAGGCTATGGATGAGGAGTTGTCTGTCTTACATAAGACCAGAGCTTGGGAGCTAGTGCCTTTACCGCCTAGTAAACGCACCATTGGTTGTAAAGATAAAAACCAAGTCGGATGGTTCTGTGGAACGATATAAAGCTCGATTAGTAGCCAAGGGGTTTGCTCAGGAATATAGTCTAGACTATGATGAGACGTTTGCTCCTGTTGCCAAGATGACTACTGTTCGCACTGTGATTGCAGTTGCTGCCATTCGATAATGGCGTTTGTCTCAAATGGATGTGAAAAATGCATTTCTACATAGAGATTTAACTGAAGAGGTTTTTATGACACCTTCCCCTGGATTATATTATAGTTTTGGTCAAGTCTGTCGACTTCATCGTGCCTTATATGGTCTTAAACAGGCTCCCAGGGCATGGTTTGCCAAATTTTTCTCGGTTATTTGTGACTTCGATTTTCGTGCCAGTGACCATGATTCTGCTCTCTTTTTACGGTTTACTTCCTCAGGTTCTATTATTCTCTTACTATATGTTGATGATATGATTATTACGGGTGATGACACTGTTGGAATATGTTTATTGAAAACTCAGTTGCAGGACCATTTTGAGATGAAAGATTTGGGGCAGCTTAGATATTTTTTGGGTATTGTGATTGCTTCATCTCCTAAAGGCTATCTTCTCTCTCAGTCCAAGTATGCTTCAGATGTTATTCAACGGGCTCGTTTATCAGATAATCGGACAGTTGAAACACCTTTAGAGCTCAATGTTCGTTACTCTTCATTTGATGGTACTCCCTTGTCTGACCCAACCCTATATCGCACTATTGTTGGGAGTTTAGTATATCTTACAGTCACTCGTCCGGATATCTCTTATGCTATTCACATTGTGAGTCAATTTGTTGCCTTACCCACCACCGTTCACTGGGCTGCTGTTCTTCGCATTCTTCGGTATCTTCGTGGTACTCTATATCAAACTTTACTATTTCCTCACTCTTCATCTATGGAACTCAGAGCTTACTCTGATGCTGACTGGGCCGGTGACTCTATGGATCGCAAGTCCACCACTGGTTTCTGCCTGTTTCTTGGGGATTCTCTTATTTCCTGGAAAAGCAAGAAACAAACTGTTGTTGCTCGTTCTTCTGCTGAAGCTGAGATTGTCTGGTTACGATGACTCCTTGCTGATCTTGGCATTTCGGTATCTTCTCCTACTCCTATGTTCTGCGACAACGCTAGTGCTATTCAGATTGCTCATAACTCGGTCTTCCATGAGCGCACAAAGCATATTGAGATTGATTGTCACTTTGTGCGCCATCATCTACAGCAGGGCACCATCACTCTTCCCTTTCTTCCTTCCACAATGCAGATAGCGGATTTTTTTACGAAGTCTCACACTATAACACGTTTCCAATTTCTTCTTAGCAAATTCTTAATGTTTTCTACCACATCATGAGTTTGAGAGGGGGTATTAGAGTATTAATATTAAGGGTAGTTTAGACACTTTTTTTATGTTGTGTTGCCCTACTATATAAGACTTACTTTGTTTATTTCTAGGTTTAAGTTGTGTATTATAGTATTGCTTAATGAATAATACATTCTCTTTTTCTCTCTCTCTTCTCTATTCGCATTGACAAATTCTATCAGTGAGATCTCAATTTTATTGGTGTGTTGATTTAGACACTGGTAGCCACTATAATCCGGTATCCTAAAAAGATACAGAGAGTAGATTCAGGGGCCAGCTTATGTTGAGTGGTGGAACTCAAATTCGGATAACAAGTGCGCCCAAACACATGGAGATGAGAGTATGTAGGTGGTTTGTTGTATATGAGTTCAAACAGAGCTTTATGTTGGAGCCTTTGTTTGGGTAGAAGATTTAGGAGATGAATAGAAGCATTAAGTGCTTCAACCCAAAACATAGGCGGCAGTGATGCCTGAAATAGAAGGGGCATATTGGAAAAGGAAGTCTAATGCCAAGTTGACATGCATGTCAAGTAGAGAGCTGGGGGACTCCACGGCTTTATTATGCAGCAAATAGGATAGAGTATTAGTTCGCTGGTGACCAAGACGTTGATGCCATAACTGAGGAGAGATCGAGGAGACAGCAAGTGCAGGCTTGAGGGATCCAACACAAGCGAGAGTGAGAGGAAATGAATAAAGGGGTACGAAACTATTGCACCTGAGAAGCTCTCTCTTCATCTAGAGGTTCTTGACAGAAAAACCAAAGGATCAAATTCAATACTGCACTTGTTGTCATGAGTGAATTGACGAACATAAAGTAAATTTTTTTGAAGCTCTTGAACAACAAGAATATTTCGAAGATGGAAAGTGGAAGTGGGAGAAATAAGGTGAGAATTACAATGTGTGAAATGGGTAACAAAGACTTGTTGCCAACTTGAATTTGGTCAAGACCATGGTAAGGAGAAGGTGAAGGGAGAATACTTGAGGGGGGAGTCATATGAGATGACGCGCTAGTGTCGGGATACCAATTTGCATCATAAGAGTCTTGCATATTGAAATGAACAATGGAGCCTGGGTTATTGTCGGATACAAATGCTCGCTGAGTGTGAGGACATTCACGGTCAGTGTGGTAAACTTAAAGCACAACTGAAATTGCACGTGATTGTTGTTTTATATTGGGACTGTGGAGAAAAGAAGGCCTGCTGCCAAGAGTGGAGTTGCCACAATCCTTGGTGTTGGGAAATTGTTGCCAACCAAGTGTAGAAGATGGCTGCCTTGAATGAGAGGAAAATTGGTTTGAAAAGTTGGACCTCCCACGTCCTCTATTTGAGTAATTGTCTTGACAATAATTAGATCTGTGATCAGGCCAATTGTGAGAGTGATGAGAAGAATCCTGATGACCACGACCACCTCGATTGGAAGTGGTGTTGTGGTTTGCAACAAAAGCTGTGCCAGCTGCTGAAGTGGTGTGGATTGCGAGCTGTTGTATCCGACTTTCATGAATGAATAGTAGTGAGCGAGCCTCAGCAAAGCAAGGAAAGGGCAGTCTTGTTAAGATTGCAATGTCGAAACTTTCATATTCAGAAGTAGTCCAGTCAAAGCTTGCATAACAAGATCTATGCCCAAAATTGGATTTCCACAAGATGGAAATGAATTTGCCAAGATTTCAGTTGTTGAAGATAGTTCACCATTGATTTGTCCTCCTTGGAATGATAATGAAACTCCATTTTTAGTTGAAGTACATGGGAATTAACTTGGTAATGAAAGAGTTGTTCGATAGTAAGCCAAACTTCACGAGCTGTTTGGGTTGGGTTTGGCTTAATGATTGCATGTAGGATATCATGAGATACTGTAGCTTGAATCCATGATATCTGCATCCATAGTTTGTATGTTGGAATAGGAATAGGATTACGGGATTCATTATCAGCAATAAGTGGGGTAGAGATAGAGGTGCCATTCACATGATCATAGACATCACGCCCTTTAAGAACTAGAAGAAAAAGCTCATTACGCCAGTCCCCTGGAGATAATTGGAAAAATAAAGAATAATAGAGATGTAAGTTTTTTATGTTAGAGATTCCTAGAGCCGGATGAGATATTATTAAGATATCATTAAGAAAGAAGAAGCCACTTGAGAATGAGGCGAGGATGCTTATATGGCAGTAGAAGAATTAGGTGATGCCATTAGAATGATGAAGATAATGAAGAGAAGTATTAGACACGAGAAGAATGAGGAAGTGCAGAAGATTTGAATAAGCTCTGATACACTAAAAGAGAGATTATAAAATCCACCACGGTGGTTCAATGTATTGATGTCAATATATCGCAACAGGACAATGCAATTTAAGAGTAGAAAAAATAAAGAATAAAATATCCGATCTACATAATATGTATACACAATATTTATCTTTTAAATGGAACCCAATGAATTTAAAGTTGAACTTTGTCAAAATGAATAAAATTTGAAATTGACATTTTGGAGTGTTAAAAGGAGAGTTAAAGTTGTGTTTGGGGATCACCTTACAAGTAATTATATTACATGATGATCCTGATTGGTATACAACATGTCAATAGCTATTTATTTATATTTACTTATAAATATCAGCATATATGAAAATTTTTTGATTTCTTACTGCATTCTTATTTAATAATGTTAAGTCAATCATACCTCACATATCCTTATTAATGTCATTATTTTTCCTTTCATGTCCTATCAAAATTCTTTTTATCATATAACATTAGGTGTCTAGCCATTTGTTCTGCTTATTCTTATAGCTTTAAGTTTTTAATTAAAATAATAACTCTAATAACTCAAATTACTGTATAATACATATATACTAGCGTTGGTCCCGTGCGATGCATGGAAATTGCACACATCCCCTTCCCCCTCCCCCTTCACCTTTCCCTTTCTTTTTTTCCTATTGTCATCATACCATTTCAAAAGTTACATAAAAAATTATAAAAAAAATTAGGGTTATAAAATAATTATGTACAACTATGGTGGTGAAACTAAGTTTCTAAAAAATTTAAATTAGTAGCTCATTTTTTAAAAAAATTTGAATGAGTGATATTAATTAGTGGGGTAGAGGGGTAGTTACATGTGATGTGTTAGAATATAATTGGTTAAGTGATAATTAAATAATTGACAAATCAGTGGGAGGGAAGGCTTCTCAAGCCACCTCCCATCTAATTTGATTGTTTTATAGTATAGTAAGATTAATAACTAGGTTTAGTAAAAATTAAAATAAGAATTAATTCTCCAACACATAGTTTATTTATTCAATTCAATTACACATATAATTGATATTTTTTATAAGTTTTAAAAAATTATTATTTAAATATGTTCACTTGAAACGTATGTCGTGTATTACTAGCCTAATTTTTATAAAATCAATTATATTCTTATATATTCATATAATTTTTATTTTTATACGTAATTTGACTTTTAAGTTCTTCTGAACTCTTTTATAAGTAGTATTTAACTTTTAAATTCTTTTGGACTCTATTATAAGTAGTACACTTACAGAATTTTTTTCATATTTATGTCCTATATCTATATGAAGCAAAGACAAATTTATATTATATTGTTATATACATATAGTCTTTTTTGATCCTATGTTATATACATATAATCATCAAATTGGATTCTAAGATCAAATATATGTCATATTTTTTTTTTCAATAATTAGGTTTAACAAAAAATAAAATATAGATTAATTTTTTGACACCAAATTTAGCATTTAATTTAATTGCACATAAAATTTATATTTTCATAGATTCAACAAAAAAAATATTATTTAAATTGTTCACGTGCAATGCATGCCGTGCATTGCTAGTCTTACTAAAAGTGATGATATTAGCATTATACCTTTCTTTTTCATTTTGGGAAGCCTCGTTGCCACAACCTCATATCTAGTTTGGAAATAAACCCTTCCGTAATTAGAAAGTCTATTGTTCACATGGATTGTGATAACGTTTCGCATTGCTGTCAAATCAAAAATATCAATGGAAATTGAGATGATATCTAACATGAAATTTTGGAGTTTTGAAAGAAGGTTGTGTGAGGTTGCGGTCAGGGATAACCTAACTTGTCATAATGCTGCATAAGTTCTTGATGGGCATACTGATGTGTCAATACCATTTTTGGTCCTAAGAGTGATGACAGTAGCTTTTTTGTTTTTTGGATCAACACCCACCACAGCAAGGAGGTTGTTGGTCCCACTTAATTCAGTTGATCTAATAGTGCTCCTTTTTCTTTGTTTACTTAAAACTTACCAGGATGATCTACGACTTCACTTTAATGCTTTTAAGGTTGCATTCAGGTTTCTTGATGGTATGTATTGTATTCCTTCTTTAAGTTAATGGTTTGTGATCTAGCTTTTAAATCCGATATTTGTTTTCCATTTTGTATTCGACTTTAATCTGTCTGCTTGCACAGCTGTTGGACAAAGGTCTAGAGAAGCAAGCTCTGAAGATCAGCTCTCGGATGAAGCCAGAGAAGCAGGCTTTAAAATTCACCCAGATAAACTTGCATCTATCGTCCGTAACCATGAAATCAAGTCCTTGAGATTACTCGGAGGAGTTGAAGGGCTTGCAAGCAGAGTAAAAGTCTCGTTGAATGAAGGAGTCAAAACAAGTGATGTGACCATCAGGCAGGAGATATATGGCTTTAACAAATATACTGAGAAACCTTCTAGAAGTTTTTGGATGTTTGTGTGGGATGCTTTGCAAGATTCAACTCTTACTTTCTTTATGGTCTGTGCTGTGGTTTCAGTAGTGGTGGGACTTGCCACTAAAGGATGGCCAAAGGGAATGTATGATGGGTTGGGAATTGTAGTTAGCATATTCTTGGTGATCCTTGTTACTGCAGTCAGTGACTACAAGCAATCCTTGCAATTTCAGGACTTGGATAAGAAGAATAAAAGGACATTTATTAAGGTTACCAGAGGTGAGTGTATTAAAAATGTCTCCATATATGACTTGGTTGTTGGAGATGTTGTTCATTTATCCATGGGAGACCAAGTTCCAGCTGATGGGATATTAATTTCAGGACAAAACTTGTTGGTTGATGAGTCCAGGTTGTCAGGCAAGAGTGTGTCATTAAATGAACACAAAAAAAACCCTTATCTTCTTGCTGGAACCAAAGTGCAAGATGGGTTAGGTAAGATGCTGGTAACAACTGTTGGTGTGAGAACTGAACGAGGTAAAATAATGGTGACTCGAAGTGAAGGTGGAGAAGATGATACCCTATTGCAGGGGAAGCTGAATCTTATTGCTACAAATATTGGCAAGAGTGGATCGGTTTTTGCCGCATTGACATTTATAGTGCTAATAGTGAGATTCCTTGTAGAGAAAGCACTTCACAAAAAATTCAGAGATTGGTCTTCCAGGGATGCACTGACAATTTTAAATTACTTTACTGGTACGGTAGCCCCAGAAGGACTCACACTGGCAGTGACACTAACAATTGCCTTTGCAATGAAAAAATTGATGAATGAGAGTGTTATGCTTCTCTGTGCATCTGAGACGATGGGTTCTGAATGTCGCAGACCAGAAGTTTGCAGCGAGTACCTGAAGGAAATGATACCTACAATGTATGAAGAACAAGTACGTAATACAGACGCGACACGACAAGAACAAATCAACATAGCAAGTTCTGAAGAAGTAAGGCGAACACAGCTAGGGCATGCTAAATGTATTGATATTTTTTATATATCAACTTATAAAATCTACCACTTCACATAAATATGATTCTAGTATTATACACCATAAGAAAATCAATACTTATGATCAATAAATCTTATATCTACTCCTTTAATTCAAAATTTTACACCAATAGGCCATAGTAGTCAATAATGATGGATTTTCTATAGACCAAGTATGGTAAATTAATCTTCTCAACTCCTCTTTTTAGTAAAACTTTATGTATCTTTTGCTTTTATCAGTAAATTTAAGTTAAACTTAAACATGATTAGTTTTTTAACAATTGATATATTTTTGATTGTATAAGATAGTCAAATTTCAACTCCTTGTTAATTACATGTCAACACGTTTATTTTCTATCATTGACACAATTTAACATGTGGTTGAGAATGTGCGAAAAATGCCGATGTCAAACACAAATACATCACTTAAGAGTGTACTTGCTTCTTGGCCTAGAATTAAGGTTCACATAATCACATTAGATTGCCAACAGTTATATGTTTCAATGCAAGATGTTATTTGTAACAAGTAGTTTTGTTGGTTGGTTAATTTGTCACATTTTATTCATGGAGTGTAATTTAATGGTAGATGCACTTGCTTTCTATATTGAGTAATAGATACCGGCAATAGCTCGGTCTTCACCTATGGACCAGCACACTTTGGTAACCCACTCGAGGAATATGTTTCAGGAAGTTAATGGAGTTACTAGTGATGGGACCAATGATGCTCCTGCTGTGGATGAAGCAGACATTGGACTTGCTAGGGACAGAGGAGGAACAGAGGTTTGTGTGTCTGCTCTTTCGCTTTGTAATTTCTGTAGACTTGGTCATTTCAATGATATTTCTTGTTTTGCTTCCTCTAGTTGATGTTCTTTCTTCCATCGGGCACTGATTAGAACTAGTCGTATTAGACTCTGATAAGTTCTGTCTAATATCGTCAATTATTATTAATTTATTGGCTTGCTTTATTTCCAATTTCCTTTTGAGTCTGTCTGAGATAGGATTGGAGCTACTTTACATAGTTGTCTAGTTTTTCTTGGTTTTTTTGAAATGTGGTTTCTTATATATTCTTATCTTGATAAACTCCCTTTTGTATTGATCAAATGATTTTCTGTACTGATTCATAATCGATGACAGGATTAGATTTATAAGTGATAATCCAAGTGTCTCGAGAGTTTGGTTTTACCTTCAGTACAAGTGAGGATTTGTTCCATACTGACCCCCATGATTTCCTCATTCGTGAAGAATATAATCCATGAAAGCTTCTTATGGGCTTGTTACTTCTGTAGTTGCAATCTGCTAGACTATTGCACCATTTTGCTAATATTATTGCCTATTTTTCATTATATTTTGTCCTACTTTCACCCAACTAATATTTACAGGATGCAAAAGAAAATGTTGATGTCATCAAAGTGGATGCCAATTTTACCACGATAATAGTGAAAGTAGGTAAATGGGGACCTGCTGTAAGACCTCGCATTAAAATTAAAGAAGAATAATATTATTTTAAGAGTTCTCCTAAGATGAATAAAATGATGGTAAAAATTTAGAATCAAAGTTGAAAGATCGATTATAAAGTTTGAATTTTGGGCGTATTTACATTGAGATAAATGGAGTTTTGGAGATGTTTGGATTGAAAAGTATGGTTAAGTAATTCTGTAAATATTTTTAGGTCAAAATAAGATTTTCATTGAATCCAGAAGGTTGAAAAATATTGAGAGAGGTAATATGGGGTGTATTAGAAGTTATGAAGTATTTTGGAGTTACAACCTACTTTGGAGAGGATTTGGGTAGAAAGGAATCTGACACTATCTTAGTATTTTGACCATAATTTTCTACTCCCAACTCCGATTAATCTGATTTTTGGACAGTAGAAACTACACTGCAAGAGCTATAAAAGTGTATTTCACAAAAATTTCCTAAATCGACTTTTAAATAGATGAAAGTTAATCCTGTAGTTCAGATAGAAATTGACACCTTCTGGACGCCCCTCCCATCCCTAAAATCTTATTTTTCATCCAAAACAGTGAGTTTGCACCGTTGGGACGCCTAAGTACCGTCCGAACGCTACCCTAAAAACGGCCCCACTCAGTTTTCAGGTTTTTTTCCATTTTCACCCTATAAATACCATAAAGACGTCTCTTTAGTCATGCTTCATCATTTTTCAACCTTAGGCATCTCTAGAGAGAGAGAGAAAGAGAAAACAAAAGATACAAAAGGGATTCTAATGTTGGAACAAATCAAACACGCGAGGTTTAGCTAAGATTAATATATATCTATGTTTTGATTCTAAATCGTGTGTATATATATATATATATATATATATATATATTCTTGCAAATTGTATCATGTCTTGAATGAGGTTATCTTTTAATAGCCATAAAAAACTCTCCTTGTTATCAAAATCCTAGTTTTCAAGAAATATAGATTTTAATCTTGATATTCCATTGTTCTTGATTTAAAAGCTCTAGTATTTTATGTAAACAATAAAATTATATTTCTTGATGATCTTTTGGATATTTTCTTGAGTTTGTTCTGGAAACATACCTGTGGAAATATGGTTCTTGGTTTACCTGTGGAATTATTATTCTTGATTTACTTGTAATTTGGTGAATTGGTTTGATATTGTATCTCTTGTGTGGATGTTTTGATGAACATGAGTGACCGTTGACCGCGTATTGTAGAGTAGGTAGATACGTTTCTTACTCCGAGTGGGTTTGAAGGTTCCATACCACTCATAGTGGGGTTAGCGCTTTGCGAGGACCAAACCATTATTTACTCATGGGTATCGAGGCTGAGGGCTAGTATACTATTCTTGAGTTGGATTCGTCATTGCTGATACGTCGGTATACGCCCTTCCTAAAGTTGTGTGTCATTGCAAGGATTGGGTGTGTGTGTGGGCAAGGATATTCTCAATGTGTATATTCATGTTAAGTTTTATTAGATACCTGAGATACAATGTTGTTGGAGATATAACAGTCTAGCCTAGTTTATTAGGGTTTATTAAATTTTCCTTTTCACCTTTTTATCCTTATTGTAACTTTCATTGGCTATATATATGGGGCTCTACATTTAGATTGTATCCTTTTTTTTCTCTCATAGACATCTCAAGTTGGTATCAGAGCCATCAACCCTAACCCTAACCCTAACCCTAGCCTCCGCCAATCATTGTAACCAGCAAAACAAACCAGACAGTCAAACACACCGACTGCCTATACCAACCAGACCACCGTAGGACGGCAACAACAAAACAACCAGCAACGACTCCTCACCAACAAGCCAAGCACTGACGAACGACAACCACACCGACTGCCTATACCTCAGCAACTAGCGACAGCCACACCGACAAACAGCAACCAGCAACCAACGACAGCAACCAGCGACTCCTCACCTAAAAGCAACCTGCAACTCATCACCGAAAAACCCATCACTTACACCGACTGCCCAAGCCATACCGGCAATAGCCAAGTCTTCGACTCCATCGAGAAACATCAACCCAAGTCCCAAACCATCCATTACCAGACACATCTACCGTTGAAGCATTTGGTACTTCCACTTTTATGTTTGACCAGTATACAGTACCTACTGGCACAACTGCATTACCAACACTATTGGGCATGATCTCTCAGAAAGTTACGACACAGTTGTTGAATGGTCGTAATTTCGCAGAGTGGTCTCGCTCATTACAGCTTTTCTTAGGCCGAGTAAGGAAACTTGGTTGGCTAACGGGATCTAACCCAAAGCCAGCTGATGACGACCTTGGATATTCTGCGTGGTTCTCTAAGAACTGTGCCATTCTTAGATGGTTATTTGGCTCGATGGAGCCATCTGTTTACAGGATCCATCAGTTCCATAGCTCTGTTCCGAAGCTATGAAGCGCATTATCAGAGATGTATTCTCAGTCTGGACGGGGAGTTCGTGTTTATGAGCTTTCTCAGGAGCTTTCATATGCTTGGCAGGGAGATATGACCGTTTAGGATTATTATGGCTTTTTAACCCAGCGATGGCTTGAGTATGAGACTCTACGTCCTCTAGCTGCTATTCCGAGGATAGAGCCCGAGGGAGTAGCATTCTTACATGCTCGCGAGCAGGAGGATAGGATTCACAAGTTCCTTATGGGGCTTCGTGATGAGTTTGAGGGACCTTATTCTCAGATTTTATCGATGTTGAGACTTCCGTCTCTTTATGAGGTGTATGCGACGATGGAGCAGCATGAGCGCCGCGTTCGTATTACTTCACTTCCAATTGCGGCCTTAACTTCTCCGGCCGATCAGATGGCCCTTGCTGCTACTACCGGGTCTCGTTTAGGATCCTCAGCCAGAGGTGGACAGCGCTCGGACCAGCGTCGTCACGGTGCCCCAGATTAGCGCAGACAGGGGGATTCTCATCAGTGTGATTATTGTGGCCGACCAGGACATCTCAGGGTTGCTTGCTGGAAGCTCCATCCTGAACTTAAGTCACCTCCTCGCGGCCGTACTGCTGCTACTGCTGAGGTACCACCGACTGCTACTGCTCTTGTTCCTGCTCCTGTTCTTATTGTTCCTTATTGGCAGAGTGATATGGATGCTATCATTGCCCGATTGGATATACTTATGTCCGCACTAACTTCTCAGGGTTCGACTTCTGCTACTGCTACCACTACAGGTATACCCCATGCCTTTCATGCTCGCACCAGTCCGTCTCTTCTTTGGATGCTGGACTCGGGTGCGAATGGTCATATGACAGGTGAGGCCCGTTACTTCACCACTTTTGATGAGCAGTTACATACTCAAGTTCAGCTAGCAGATGGGACACATGCCCCTATTGTTAGTAGGGGGACAGTCTACCTCCCAGATGGCTTTACATTACATTCAGTTTTTCATGCACCTAAGTTGGCCATGAATTTATTATCTGTACAGCAGTTAGCCAGAGATTTTCATTGTGCGGTTGTGTTCTTATCTGATTCGTGTTATTTGCAGGACCTGAGTACCAGAAGGATTATTATTAGGGGACATGAGAGAGATGAATTGTATTATCTAGGCGATTTACCTCCAGTTTCACCAGTTCCTCCACTTACACCATCTTCACCTTCATTACTTGCACCTGCTTTGTCTTTATCTATTTCTAGCTTGCATGTTAGTATTTTACCTAGTACTTGTCGTTATGATTTTCGTCACAAACTGTTAAGTTGTGGCATGATCGTTTTGGACATACTAATTTTAAATATTTATGTATGTTGTTTCTTGCTTTGAACAATGCTTATGTTGATGGTAAACTTGACTGTGTTATATGTTCTCTATCGAAACATGTTAAGACCAGTTATATTCCTCGCATGCATCAGTCACCCAAACCATTTGACCTAATACACTCTGACATTTGGGGGCCCTCTCCTGTTACTGCTCTGTCAGGTGCTCGATATTATGTGACATTTATAGATGACCATACCCGTTGTACTTGGGTCTACCTTTTGCATAGGAAGTCTGATGTACTCCCGATAATCACTCAGTTTCTCCAGATGATTAAGACACAATTCGATGTCATTGTTCGTGCTCTTCGATCGGATAATGCCAAAGAATATGTGTCTGATGCCTTAGTATCTCACCTTTCTTCTCAGGGTATCTTTCAGCAACTCACTTGTCCATATACTCCTGAACAAAATAGAGTTGCTGAAAGAAAAAATAGGAGCCTGATAGGGATGGTACGTTGTATGCTTAGAAGTATGGGGGTATCAAAATCTTATTGGCATTTTACAGTTTTGACTTCCACCTTTCTGTGCAATCGTACATCGAGTCGTGTTCCTCAGCATAGGACTCCCTTACAGGTCTTATTCCCTGAGCGGACACTTTTCCCGGTACCCCCTCGTGTTTTTGGCTCCACATGTTTTGTTCAGGATCGGTCTTCTACTCGTCATAAGCTTGATGATAAAGCAATTCGTTGTGTCTTTGTGAGTTATTGTCATCAGTCTAAGGGGTATCGGTGTTATGATCCTGTCAAGCGACGTATGTATAACAGTCTAGATGTGACTTTTCTTGAGCATATTCCTTATTTTTCTTCTAGTCCTGTGCTTTTCGAAGGACTCATCTTATCTTTTGGAAGAGCAAGAAGCAGGTAGTTGTCTCCCGTTTGTCAGCAGAGGCAGAGTATCGGGTACTAGCACTTGGCACGTGTGAGATTATTTGGCTACGATCGATTCTTTGTGAGTTGGGATTTCTAGTGACTTCTCCATCCACATTATATTGTGATAATCGATCTGCTATTCAGCTCGCTTCTGACTCTGTACTACACAAGAGGATGAAGCATATAGAGATCGATGTTCACTTTCTTTGTGAGAAGGTTAGCTGTGGTATTGTCACTCCATCGTTTGTGAGGACCAGTGATCAGGTTGCAGATATTTTCACCAAACCTGTCACTTTATCCATTCTTCGGGACTCCGTTGTCAAGCTTGGCTTAGTTGACATTTTTGCGCCTAGCTTGAGGGAGAGTGTTGGAGATATAACAGTCTAGCCTAGTTTATTAAGGTTTATTAAATTTTTCCTTTTTACCTTTTTATCCTTATTGTAACTTTCATTGGCTATATATATGGGGCTCCACATTTAGATTTTATCCCTTTTTTTTCTCTCATAGACATCTCAAGTAATGTTAGTAATGGAAAGCTTAGATGGATGAAAATGTGGTAATGTTGGTTTTACTTCTTCATTTAATTTATTGTTACTACGTAAACTTGAGATCTGATGAACTGTTACTGTTTTATTTCAAAAGTTATATATGATATTTTGTAAAATGAGACCGACCTATTTTATATGTTTTCAAAATCTTGTTTGAGTTTGAGAGGATTTTTCTACAGAACTTAGTGTTCATCCCCTACAAACAACATCTTTTCAAATTATGGTATGGAGGAAGAGCTCGAATTTAATTAGCAAGTTGATCTCGAGGCTGGAAAGGGTCAGTATGAGAATCTTGAAGTGGAGACTTAGAGATGTAGTTCTGATTATTGTGCTCGGAGAGATTTTTGTGAAGCAATGTTTTAGTTAGTTTTATTATTCCGCAGCTAGATACTATTTAGTTTTAAATTGTAAGTTTGAGAAGTTACATTGTTTTATTGGTTTTAGTATTTATTTTTTGTCAGATAGATGAATGGTTTATGATTTAATAGTTATTGTAGTTGCTTTTATGATATGAATGGTTATAGATAGTAATGTCTTTCAGGATGAATTTTGGGGCGTTACACCTGTTGTATATGCAAATATTCAGAAGTTTGTGCAGTTCCAGTTAACTGTCAATGGTGTCGCTCTCATGATCAATTTTCTTTCTGCCTGCATCTCAGGTGGGTTGGTCAAGTTGGCTTTCTCGTTCCTGCAATACTTACCACCAAACATCACCATCATCATCTTCTTCTTCTTCTTCTTTGTAATTTTCAGGATCTGGACCCCTTACGGTTGTGCAGCTGCTATGGGTCAGTCTGATCATGGACACACTAGCTGCATTGGCACTGGCTACCCCACCACCGAATGTGGGATTGATGAATAGGTCTCCTGTTAGGAGGAATGTGAGCTTAATTACCAAGGATATGTGGAGAAATATCATTGGTCAGATCATTTATCAACTGGTTGTCCTTCTAGTTCTCAATTATTATGGAAAACAACTTTTGAGACTTAAAGGATCAAAAGCTGCAGCCATTCTCAAGACTTTCATATTCAACACCTTTGTGTTTTGTCAGGTATTATTCTTTATTTCGATCAAGATATTTTTGCTAGTTTTGTGCCTTATCGAATCATTTTTGGTCAAGCAGTATCTTTTGTTGCTTTTTTAGTTGAATCGTTAATCTCTTACTTTGGTGAACGAGCCTAGGAGAGCATAGTTGGAGAAGAAAATAATAACCTTGCATACTGGCATTTCTACCAAGTAAAAGTATTCGTTGATTAGACTTCTGGATCTGTTGGTCACAATTCTCAGGTGTTCAATGAAATAAACAGCCGTGGCATTGAGAAGAAAAACATTCTTCGTGGCATGTTCAATAGCTGGATATTTATAGGCGTCGTGGTTTCCTCAGTAGCACTCCAAGTAATCATAGTCGAGCTCCTGGGCACTGTACGCTTACGTTGGCAGCTATGGTTGATCAGCATTTTGATTGGAGCAGTGAGCATACCTGTTGCACTAGTTTTGAAATGCATCCCTGTTGACATAAAGATCGCTAAGCCCCGCAGTGGTCCAGAAATTGCTTGAAAAAGGAAAGAAGACATATACAAACACTAGAGATTTATACGAAATCTCTCTTCAAAATAGCTCTTGTATAATCCTTTTCATATACACTTGTGTATTGCACGTAAACAAATTTAAATAATATTTTTCTATAAATATAAATTATATGTATAATTAAATTAAATAATAAATTAGGTGTCAAATAATTAATTTATTTTTTAATTATTGTTAAATTTAATTATTACTTTATTCTATAAGTTTTTGAGTACTTAATCTATTTTCGATTGGTTTGATAACTTATTGTTTTTGTTTTCAATTTTTGTTAAAATTAAAAATAATAATATGTTTAGTTCATATTTTTGTTTTTTTATTCTAGTTGTTTTGAAAATAAGGGTAAATTTTGAAAACAAGGATGTTTTTGAGAACACAGAAAAACAAAAACATGCAGGGCTGGGAGATTTTTAATAAGGTCTAGCCTTTTACTTTCATTATAAGCAAAAAAAAAAAAAAAGCTTCGTCTCTCCTTCTCTCACCTCTCTGTGGATCTGTTAGTGTGGGAACAGCAGTGAAGCTCTCCATTTTCCATTTTCAGGGGGTGGTGGTGGTGGGTTTTGGGGGCTAAT
>CM042196.1:2142334-2155173 GCA_023539305.1 Ilex asprella
ACTAACAAATATATTTTATATTTTTAATTTTTTTACAAAAAAAATAAAAATTAGTTCTATTTTTTTTATAAAAAAATATAAAAATAAAAACGTTATCAAATGCATCTTAGGAATCTCTTTTTTATTTTGTTTAATAAATTGATTAGATCGTTTATAATATAATATCAAAAAATAAAATATAATATATATTTAACTATGAAATTCAATTTAATAACTACATATGTATAATAATTTAACATATATAAAATTTTATTTCTTCATATGGAAAACAAGTTTAAAAGAATTTATAAGTTCCCATAAAAAAGTTCAAAACAAGTAAAAAATGAAATAGGAGTAAAAAATAAAAATTAGATGCAAGTATATAAGTAGGTATAATTAATTTTATTATAATAATTATGAATAAAATTAAAAATCAAAAAAATTTTACAGATACTCACATTTATAAGTAGTATAGATAGAGATATGGATCAAAAAGTTCATGGTGTTGGTGAAATACATTGAAAGGACCTAGAAGGGATGAATATGTCTTTTTTTTTTAATTTTAATAGTCAATTAAAAATAAAAGAACTAATCTCCAATCTATGGAGCAAATTAAATCTGTATGGACAAAAATCCAATTAAAATTTAATGATCCTCATAATCACATATGAGTAATATATTATGATACATTGACCTAGTATGTTTGATTCAATCTTATAAGCAAGGGTGTTAATTATTAATCGAGCCGAGCCTGAGAATAGTCAAGTTTGGAAGGCTTCCAAACTTAGGTATAAAATTTACCTAAATTTATTAATCATTACATATAATTCAATTAAGATATTGTATGAAAGAATAATTTCTTTTATTCTCCATTGAGAATTGGAGAAGTTTTGATTGAGTGGATTCAAAGAAAAAGAAGGATCTTTTGGTTAAATTTACTTTCTTCATTTTTTTGGGATTAATTATAAATTGTATCCCGAAAGATCCCCTCAAGCTTGTCACTTAATCATTTGGACTCTTTCACAATTAGAATATTACTCCTACATCTCATGACGTTTAGAATATTACCCTTTTTCGTTGATATCTGTTAATATAACAATTAAAAAATATGATTTTATCCTAATAAATGAATAAATTACATCTAAACCCCTTCATGCTTGTCACTTAATCAGCTAGACCCCTCAAATTTAAAATATTATACATACATCCATTGAGAATCCAAATATGACTAAAAATATCCCCCCCCAATTGGGCAATTAAATAATTTTGTTTAAGTGATATATTGTATTGGATATAAAAAATATTATATAAATACCTACATTCTATTGGACATTCAAATGGTAAGCTTGATTTTGAACTTTAGAGTATATCGAACACACAAAATAAAAGGTAATATAAAATTATAATTTTTTATTAGGATTAAATCATATTTTTTAATGATTATATTAAAAGATATCAATAAAAAGTGGTTACGTGTTATACGGTTATAAACATCATGAGATGTCGGAATAATATTTTAAATGTGAAGGAGTCCAAATGATTAAGTGACAAGCATGAGGGGATCTAGATATAATTTACAATTTAGTTTTAGGTAGCAAACTGACGACAGTTAGTTTTAGGTGCACATTGATACAAATTTTCATTTTTAAGGGTGTAAATTGAGATTTTTAATCTTTGAATGTGCACATTGATACAAATTTCTATCTTTGAGGGTGCAAATTGAGATTTTTTATCTTTGGGGGTACAAATTGAGATTCGAACGATCTTTCGAGGTGCAATTTATAATTAACCCTTTTTTTTTATATTCATAACTCAATCAAATGCAATTATCTCCAAGAACAAATGTCTATGCTTAATATTTTTAGTTTAATCTGTATATGCTTAAGCTCAGCTTGTGCTATTCAAGGATTGCTCAAGCTCAGCTCTCGCCTATCGTGCTCAAAATATTGTTTGAGCTCGACTTAAGCAAAAAACAAGTAATTCAACAAAAAAAAATTCAAATCTACAAATTTCAAGTTTCCAATCAATTTTTTTTACACAAATGTACCCAAATTTGAGTATAAAATACCTCTAAATCACAACAAAAACTTACTTAAATATTTTGTTGATTTTATTGAAATAACCTTAGGATCTATAGTAATTTATATGTATATTATATACAAGTAAAAAAAATAGATTGGCTCGCGAATAGTGCGGGCTTGGCTTGATTCACATTAATCCTACTCTTGTTTTGATCTCTCCAGGTCGCACCACCGAAGCTCACACAATAAGAGAGTTCAATCTCTGAAATAGAGTTTAGTCTCTCAATAGTAGTATATTAGTAGAAGACTTAGGTTATGACTTGATCCAATAGAGTCAAAACACCTTCTATCTAAAAGAAATGGTGCCTGATGAAACTATCCAGATTCCATATTATGTTATGGGCTGGGGAGAGAGTTGCTTTACCAATTTGGGCGTTCTCCTGGTGTTTATGAAAAAGAGTGACAAACTCATTTTTGTTCGGTCATAAATTGGTCCAAAAAATGAGAGTCGACTTCCTTAAGTCTGTTGTTTCTCAGTAGCTCGGTGGTAGAGCGATCGACTCTTAACTGCTATTATTTTCGATCGGACCAAAGTCACACAATTCAAAGATTGGAGACTAAACTGATACAACACACATACTTAAGGGGCTATCAATGTAATTTACCCAAAAAGTTTTCTAAAACTCAAAGCTTGTTCGTGTGATTGCCTCGAGGATTCTGGTTGGAATTCTAAGGTAGAGAAGGTATAGAGGATTGATTCAACAGCATTCTCAGAGTTTTCAAGTTTACAGTTTATCACTTTAATCTCTAAAGTTTTCAAAGAATACACCTTAAGTGTGATCATATGAGATGTACGTGACGATCGCTATTAATAAATTTCAACTAACTATTGTTTTCGATTAGACCAAAATGACTAAAATTTGAGGGACCAAATTCACACAATTAAAAGATTGGAGACTAAATTGACACAAAATACATAACTTAAGGACTAAAAATATATTTTACCCAAACTTTTTTCTTTGGAGCTTGGTGGTGACTAGGGTATGTTACTCATGAACATGCTCGAGAATTAGGTGTTTGATCAAAAGTTAGTTTGGCCAGAAGAATTCGCGAGCCTAGGCTCTAATACCATGTAAAAAAAGAGAATAGAAAATGAATAGTACTTGTACATTGTTTTGATGTGTTTTATCATGTATATGAGGAGGTTTATTTATAGTACAAGACAGTAACAAAATTTTATAGTCTAACAGATGTGAGACAAATATATAAACATTAACATAATTGATTAGGTCCTTCCCCTTTCTCCCTCCCACTCCCAAAATAATAATAATAATAATAATAATAATTGCTTAGGTCTCCAAATTATGTCCAAATAACTTTTTTCATAAAACTAAAACAAGATAGATTTAGAAACCTAATTCATTACCGCTATTAGATTAGATTCAAGATTGGATGAGACCTACTTTCAATCTAATAGGTGTTAGATTGATCGGTTAGATCCGTTTAGCAAATGAATTGATATGAATTTAACCATATAATTATAAATGAATTGCGTTGCATTAAAGAAATTTTGATATGACGAAGTATATATACACATATAGTTTTGATGAATAAGTCTATTTGTATCTATTGATCGTAAAAATAATAAAACTAAAATATACAAAAAAAAAAAAAAATTGTAGACGTGACACGTTTTCACTTGACCGAAAAAAGATAGATACTAAAAAAATTACCCAAAAAATATTGGGTGTAGACATGATCACGTCGTCATTGTCATGTGGTGTCATCATCTAATAAAAGCATAACAAATAAATAGGTCGATCCCACATATTATAGTAACTACCATGTCATGTCATTTAATAACCATTCAAGTGGAGTTCATCGTGTCTATTTATAGACTTACTATTGGATGATAATACCAAATGTTAATAATAATATGATATCACTGTTACACCCAATATTTTCTCGGCTTGTAGGCCCATAAAAGTATTAGTCCCTTTAAAAGTACATAAAAAATATGTGTGTATATATATATAGGGAAACTCTATGGTACAGATAAAAAAATTTGGTACGGGTACCGCAGATTATTATTTTGTATGGTAAAGCTACAATTTTAAAAGGAGAAGTTACAACTTCTCAAGGGAGGTCAAGATAGATCACAAACACCCATGATCGATCATGAAAAAATTGCTATCGATCATGACATTCCATGACCAATCATGTCCGTTGAAATTGTAATTTACAACTTAAAAAAATTATAACTTAGCCTTAAAAAATTGTAACTTTCGGTACCGATACCACCGGCAGTAGTTTAAAAGTTCCCATGTATGTATTTGTGTTCATTGTTCCAAAATGTATATCAGTACATATATTTCGGGAGACAAGGAAAGTATTCCAAACAACACGAATAATTCGAGAGCTTAGAGGGGGGAAATCATGTGAGTCTGCAACGTTTTACAATGTGAAGCATGAAAGAAAAGAATAAGTCCATCCCAAAGGATACCTATACAGTATACACATAACTTTTCCTCCACTCTTATGACATTGGAGAAAAAGGGTAAAAAATTCAGACATTTTCCTAATAAGGAGGAATTCTTTTCTTGGTTTCAATTTTCCTCTCCCACCAAGGAATGTTCTTTCTGTTCCTCCCACAGTCTCATGACTTCTAATAAAAGTTTCACATGCACGCACATACATTCCCTCTATAAATACACCCACCATATGATCATGAATCAATAGAACAAAAAACTAAAGCCAGATATCATTCTATTTCTGAGAAGTTTATCCGCATTTTACAATTGTAATGGCTTCTACAACAGCAGATAGCATGCCTGATGCTTTGAAACGGAATCGGTACCATATGAAGAGGTGTTTTGCTAGGTACGAGCAAATTATTGTGATTTTTAAACTGAATTCTCTTTCTATCGTGATTTCTGACTTATTTCTCAAACTATTGTTGTTTCTATAAAAGCGTAGTTTAAACTCACGCTTTTATAAAAGCAAAGATAATCAGTGAGATAACATTAGTATTTTGTTTTTGGAATATATGAAGCTTTGTTGGGATGGGGAGAAGGTTAATGAAAACCCACCATTTGAGGGAGGAAATAGAGAAAACCATACAAGACAAGCTTGAAAGAACCCAGGTTTTGGATGGTTCACTGGGTCACATCCTGAGTTCCACACAGGTGTTAATTTACTCTCTCTCTCTCTCTCTCTCTCTCTCTCTCTCTCTCTCTCTCTCACACACACACACACACACACGCCCCTAAAACCACACATCGAGAAGTGATTTCATGTGAAAATAAGTGGTTTGATGTGAAAATTTGCAGGAGGCTGCTGTTGTCCCTCCATACGTGGCTTTTGCAGTAAGATATACTCCAGGTTCTTGGGATTATGTTATGGTGAAAGCTGATGATCTTGTGGTACGTGCTATTACTGCTGCAGAATTCTTGAAATTCAAAGAAACGATCTACGATGAGAATTGGTGGGTGTGCACTTGCTACGTATTTATCTTTTCTTTTGCCACATATTTATCATTTGTCTTAAATAGAAAAACACTGAAAAAATACACCCCTCGACTATAACCCTTAACTACCATGTTTCTCGTATTGCATTTTTAACGACAGTTTTGCTTCACATTGCCTCAACGATTAACATTTGTTGCAAATTTGACGACCAGATATCTCACTCTACTCTTGAATTATAAAATTTTCATTTCACTTTATCATGATATGTCGACATTTTTGCAAATGTACATTTCCATTTGCCTTATGTAAAATCAATTCAAATAGTTAAAAGACAATGTGAGAAGGCAAAAAATGGTTAAAACCATGGGCAAATTATACTTTGACCCCTTCAACTATGATTTTTTTTATATTGTCCCCTTAACTATCATATTTTTTACATTGCACCTTCAACTAAATGATTAATCTCACATTGCTCCAATTATTAACTTCCATTACAAATTTAACATAAAGTTTCTTTATTTTATCCCTTGAACTATGTAATTTGTTTTCACTTTGCCTCGACACGTTGATAATTTCTGTCTAAAAAGATAACTGACATTTACAATAAGGGTAGTGTGAAATAATTTAAATACTTAAGGCAACAGTATAAAAAATTCAATAATTCAAGAAATAAAGTTATTATAGTTCAGGGGTCAAAGTATAATTTACCTGCAAAACCATAGATGAGAGGGTCAACGAATAATGTACCCTTTATGTTGAAGCACTATAAATTGTAGGAATATAAGACATCCACAACAATATTGATTTTCTTCTATATATTTTTGGCTCAAAGAATATTAATAAAATGATTTGATATGCAGGGCAAATGATGAAAATGCATTGGAAGTAGATTTTGGAGCTTTTGACTTCTCTATTCCGAGCCTAAACCTTTCTTCTTCAATCGGAAATGGAGTAAACTTCATCTCAAAATTCATGACTTCAAAGCTTTTTGGGAATCCTGAGAGCGCAAAGCCTTTGGTTGAGTACTTGCTAGCTCTTAATCATCGAGGGGAGGTAAGCCAACAAGAAACTTGAATTACTTTAACCCGTTCATTGTCTCACGTTACCCCTTCAACTATTGCGTTTTTCACACTGTAATTCTAGCATAGTTTTAATAGTTTCACGTTGCCCTCTAAATTATATGCTCCTTATATTGAACTTTTAATTATAGTTAGCTCAAATAGTAATAGTGACAAGTTATAAACTCAGACGTCATGAGTTTAAATTTTAACAACTCTTTGGGATCAGGCAATGAGAAATTTATCCTTATGAATATCTTAGTTTTGACGTGGATAATTTGTTTTTGATTGGACTGTGAAAAAAATTAGTCGAGATATGTCTGGACACCCCTAACCGTTGAACTAAAAAAAAAATGACAAAAGTAGAAAACGCCTATTTTACTACACATTTCGACATTTTCATCCAAAATAGATTGGATGTTTTGGTTTTGGGAGAAGGTGAATATAATTCAAGTAATTGAGCAGAAGTGTGAGAAACTCAACAGTTGACGGGGCCAAATGAAATCAATGCCACAATTAAAAGGATCAAAGTGTAATATGCCCCAAACAAAACCTAAAATATTAAAAAAAAAAAGAAAAGATTATCGACCTTTGAAAAATGCATTTAGAAATTAACAGCAACCTTTTATTCTGGTTCAAAATTTGCAGAATCTAATGATCAACGAGGCTCTCAATACAGTTGCCAAGCTTCAAGGAGCGTTGATTGCAGCTGAAGCTTTCATCTCCGCTCTGCCAAAGGACACGACTTATCAAAGCTTGGAGCAGAGGTAAACTTTTCCTTTACTTCCTTTTCTGAAAAAAACACTGTATATTCGCCTTGGGCTCTCAATGGATCAGTTCGTGTCTTGTCAATATCTGTTCAACTTATATGCAATCTATTTATAATTGTTAGTCGCGTATGTGTCATACCCAATTTATGTCATGTATTAGTTGTCTTTAGCGAATCTATATAGTCAAATTCATGTCGATTCATTTACTTGATGAGTCTAACAGATTCATCAGTCTATTGATCATGCTTGCCAAGAATAACCACTTATGCCATGCTGATTTCATGTTGGACTTGCTGGTTGTGTTTAGAACTACCAACTCTACCCGATAGCTCAGGTCGGAGGGGTTCTTGGTCTATCTGAACGAGTAAAAGCACACTTATGTCGTTCATGTTCATGAATCCAAATGAATCAATGGCAAGCCTCGTGTGCATGAATTAGTCCCTCAACTCATACCGAGTTATACCGTAGATTTTATATATTAGTATATGACTTCTGTTGCTATCCTATTTTCATAATTTCAGGCTTAAAGAGTGGGGCTTTGAGAAAGGGTGGGGAGAAAATGCAGAGAAAGTTAGAGAGACAATGAGGACGCTTTCAGAGATACTTCAAGCTCCAGACCCAATAAACATGGAGTCCTTCATTAGCAGTCTTCCGGTCACATTCAATATCGTTATCTTCTCCGTTCATGGTTATTTTGGCCAATCAGATGTCCTCGGCTTACCGGACACCGGAGGGCAGGTGGGTATTAAAAGCTAGTCATCAAGTACTTCATAGTAATGGCAAATTAGAGTATTAAACCATCCAAGTAGAGTTCGACTCGGACTAATTAAAAAATGAATCAAATTTGATCATATTTCTAAGCTCTTTTTGTGAATTAGCCAAATAGCAATGGGTGGGTCGACTTGAGTTGGTTTTTGTCGATAGATAATTTTAAGATTTGCTAGCTTGATTAAGAATCTAACCTCAACCCGAACTTGAGCTCGTCCTCTCACAATTGAATAGAAACTAAACATATTCAAACTCGATAAACTCTGCTCGATTAATACCTTTATACCAGCACTTGAATTTGTAGTTTCTTACTTATCTCCATTCATGTTTTGGACTAGGAATTCAGACATATGTGACTTGTTATATTTGAACAGGTTGTTTACATTCTAGATCAAGTAAAAGCTTTAGAAGAGGAAATGCTACTCAGAATTAAGCAGCAAGGCTTGAATGCGAAGCCCCATATCGTTGTGGTGAGCCACCCAAAATGCTTCTCATTGTTTTTTTATCTCAATGGTCAAGAATGTTTGGCCAGTTTACACTTACGTACACTTCAAATAATCTCCTCCATGGTCCAGTCAAAAGCAGATTATCTACGCCGATACTAAGATATTCATGAGAGATAAATCTCTCACGACCCAAGGGGTTACCAAGAAATGCTTCTCAGTTCTCATTGTTCAACCAAATTGAACAATAAAATTAGGGTTTTTAAACTTCCTTGTTTTTTCTTTGTGTATATACAGGTAACTCGTCTAATACCAAACTCTCAAGGGACAAAGTGCAATCAAGAGATAGAGCCAATCCTCAACACTACGCACTCTCACATTCTTAGGGTCCCATTCAGGACCGAGGAAGGGGTTTTGCACCATTGGCTATCCCGGTTTGATGTCTACCCTTATCTGGAGAAATTTGCTCAGGCAAGTCCTTTCTTCGTTTTTCGGGTTAATTACATTTTACCTTCTTGTGGTCTAAATCAGAATCAATTAATCTCTCCATAATTTGAAATTTTTTATTTTTTACCAGCTTGTAGTTTTGGATTAAAGTGTTACTTTTATAATTTCCATTAACATTGATGGTCAGAGTTCAATAGTGAAATTCCTTGATTGAAATAGTACATCGACAAATGACATTTTTATTCTCTCTCTCTAAACTAACACAACTAAACAATTTAGTGGCGTTTATGTAAACACCGATTATTAACGGCGTTAATCATAAATGCTGGGAATTAAACGCCAGTGTTTTCTTTTTTTCTTGTAGTGCAAAGTGAGATGGGTTGCATATTTTAAGGGCTAATATATTTTGCTCTCTATTAATTGTTCTAGATTTTGACTCTCTCTCTCTCATCAATAGGATGCTAGTGCCAAGGTCCTTGAGCTGATGGAGGGCAAACCAGACCTCATCATAGGAAACTACACTGATGGAAACATTGTGGCATCTTTGATGGCTAGCAAACTAGGAGTAACTCAGGTGTAACTATTGTCCATTTGTTTTGGAACAGTTCATATGGATCACTTTCAGTTTCCATTTACCAATGATTTATGAATGGTAAAAAAAATTCTAAGGCTTTCAATTGCTATAAATGAACAGGGAACCATTGCTCATGCCTTAGAGAAAACCAAGTACGAAGACTCTGATGTAAAATGGAAGGAGTTAGATCCCAAGTATCATTTCTCATGCCAATTCACAGCCGACTTAATCGCAATGAATACTGCTGATTTCATCATCACCAGCACATATCAAGAAATTGCAGGAAGGTTGGTCTGTTCATTTGTTCATCTTTATGTTCAAGCCTAACTTAAGTTCAAATTTCGGTTTTGTTCGATTGGGTACAATTTTTGTAATAAAATTTGCATTCAAATCGAGTTTGTTCTTAAAGTTACACAAACAGACTGAAATTCATGATCATGTAGGTTATGTCCTGAAAATCTAACACTTCCACCTACGATTTGCTTGAATTGTCCATGTTGGACTATAATATTTGTCGAGGGTTTTAACTTTGTCGTCCCTAAAAAAAAAAAAAAACTAGAATACTATTGGATATTTCAAGTTGGCCTAAATTGGGTTCGAATAGACCCGCTCATATTATAACATTCGACATATATATGAGGTTTTTTGTATGTACTGCTGACCAAAACTAATAATTTGCCTTCTTTCTCAGTAAGAGTAGGCCTGGACAATATGAAAGTCATGAGGCTTTTACAATGCCTGGACTTTGTAGAGTAGTTTCGGGCATTAATGTATTTGATCCAAAGTTCAACATTGCTGCTCCTGGTGCTGATCAATCCATCTACTTTCCACACACGGATAAACCGAAGCGATTTACCTCAGTTCAGCCTGCAATAGAAGAACTGCTCTACGGCAAGGAAGATAACAGTGAACACATGTAAGTCTTCCTCTCTTCTCAGTATTTTTGTTCTATTTAGCACCTGCAATCGGTCATGTTTTGTACTGCCTTGATCGTTTGAACCCGCATTATTTAGTATTGTCTGCCATGTGCTAAGCGCGCAGATTTGAAACGCGTGGAATACAGCCAATTTACCAAGTAATGTGAGGGATGTCCAGCCTGAGATGGCCTCCACACCTAATTGTCGTGTCGTGTTAAGATTGAATCAGTCCATACCGAATCATTCATTTATAGTCGTGTATAATCAAATTCTGACAACAATACTGAACTATGCTTTGAAACAGTGGATTTCTTGCAGATAGGAAGAAACCCATCATCTTCTCAATGGCAAGACTTGACACAGTGAAGAACATCACCGGATTAGTCGAATGGTACGGAAAGAACAAGAGGCTCAGAAACTTGGTAAACCTCGTAGTAGTCGGAGGTTTTTTCGACCCATCAAAATCAAAAGACAGAGAAGAAATGTCAGAAATCAAGAAAATGCACTCTCTCATCGAACAATACAAACTCAAAGGCCAAATCAGATGGATCGCTGCTCAAACGGACCGGCACCGGAACGGAGAACTGTACCGGTACATTGCTGATTCAAAAGGAGCTTTTGTGCAGCCTGCGTTGTATGAAGCTTTTGGTTTGACAGTTATTGAGGCTATGAACTGTGGACTGCCTACGTTCGCGACCAATCAAGGAGGACCGGCGGAGATCATCGTCGATGGGGTCTCCGGCGTCCATATCAATCCCACCGACGGGGAGGAGTCGGGAAACAAGATTGCTGATTTCTTCGAGAAGTGTAAGAAGGATGGTGTAACTTGGAGCAAGACGTCTAAAGCAGCTCTCAAGCGCATTAATGAATGGTATTTCATAACCTTACAGTAGGGTGATAATCTAATCCAGATTTACAAGTTTGAGTCGAGTTTGTCATTTTTTTAAATAAATTTAAAAAATTATTCAAATTCAATTGGTTTAAAAAATAAACCAAATCCGAACTAAACTCAAAACAAACCAAGGTAACTTGACTCGAATATCAAGCAAAATCTTACATACTTAGTACTAAAAAACAAAAAACTAATAGGGTGTCAGTATAATTCTTGTGAAAAATGGGGTTTCACTATATTTAGTGTAATCTACGGGGGATGTGACTCTAATTTACTCTTCTTATATCAAATCTAATGATCATGTTACGTTGCATTGCAGCTACACATGGAAGATCTATGCAAACAAAGTCTTGAACATGGGATCTGTGTATGGGTTTTGGAGGCAATTGAACGAACAACAGAAGCAAGCTAAACAAAGATACATTGACCTCTTTTACAATCTCCATTTCAAGAAACTGGTGGGTCAGTTTGGAATATATTTATTCATTAATCAAAAAAAAAAGTATCACTAAACTATTTTCATAATATTGCAGGCCAAGAATTTAGCCAAACCTAGTGATGAAACCGAACAATCTCGGCCGGCTGAGACGACAAAGCCACAACCACCAGCAGTACCGCTGCCTGAACCGCGACAACCAGCTCCAACGCCAATACCGGAAACACAGCCACCACCAAGGCATGTTTAGCATTGAATGCTTATTCTAAGAGGTTGGATTACTACTATCTTTTTATGTATGTTTTGATCTGATTTGAGATTTGATTCGATGCAAAATAGGAGTGATGATGGGAAAAAAGATTTTGAGGAGCAACAGATTGGGTTCCCAGGAAATGATCAAGCATCGTACTCGTGGCGGCGGTGGTTCATTTTTTGTGTCTGTTCTTCTATTATTGTTTATTCTGTCCTGAAGCAATATGGTTTCATCGAATGAAAAAATTGATACGAGTGTATATTACTTACACAAATCAGGAAATAATGTTCTTGATTTTGTAAAATTTCTATCTGGTAATAAAATTTCTCCAACATTAAGTTGGCATTTGGTTTCAGGGCGAGAGTGATTTATCATTCATGAATCTCTAAGTCACAATGTGGATGGTCTGTCTCTGAGTCAATTGGAGAGAAAATTAGTCGAAATGTGTATAAACTGATCCACGCACTTTTGACAGTTGAAAAAAAATTGACATTTGGTTTCCGTATATTTCATGCAACGGTCTACCTTTTAAATCTGTGTGTTTTTTTATAAGGGATTTTTGGAAGCCGGTACACCTAATTAGACTTATTGACAAAAAGTACACATTGAAAAATATTTTGGAAAAAGGTACACTAGTTAGATACAAAGACATAAATGCCCATTTTAGGGAAAGTAGTACATTAAATATCTTCTAGTTTTATGAGAGACTTTAATATTTAATGCACATTGATTCATGTGTATTTGTCAATTTATATGTGTGTGTGTGCATACAAATAATTATATATATATATATATATATATATATATATATATA
>CM042196.1:2155273-2167587 GCA_023539305.1 Ilex asprella
ATATATATATTAAATTAATTTAAAAATAAAACCACTTCCTTAAATAAGCGTATGAATCAAGGTGCATTAAATATAATTTGAAAACAAAATCAATTTTCAAAAAAAAACGTGTATATATATATATGTACTTATTTGAATTTCAAAATTTGTATTAATGCATATATAAAAACGTTTCTATAAAATTAGGAGATGTTTAATATACCTATGACACTTTACACTTTTCATTAAGTAAAGTGAGACATAAGATAATACTTTACACTTTACACTTTCAATGTTACAGTTTACACTTTCAAATGTTACACTTTACACTATATATATAATATGTTTATTTATACGTATATATAAGTATATTTATTTATACGTATATGTATTTATATACGTATATATATAATTGATTCATGTGTATATATATATATACATACACGTATAAATATAAATATAAGTATATATGAATATATATATACACGTGTATACATAAATATATATATGTATTTATATACGTATATATATACTTGATTTATGTGTATATATATACACGTATAAAGATAAATATAAGTATATATATATTAACAAAATACACATGAATCAAGGTGCATTAATTATGAAAGTTCTCCCATAAAACTAGGAGATATTTAATGCACCACTTTCCAAAGAATATACACATGAATCAATGGAGGACAAAAATATCACAAAAAAATTAGGTAAATTCAAATTGTGTACTTAGATACAAATAAATATCAAAATTAAGAACTAAATAACCCTACTTTTTTTAGTGTGTACTTTTTGCCAAGTAAGTCTAATTTGGTATACCCTTTACAATTTACCCTTTTTATAATTATGTCTAATTTGATGTACCGACTTTCAAATAGCCCCTTTTTTTAAAAAACCAATTGTATATGTTGGGTGAATTGTGGCTAATGATGGTCCAGCACACGAGACACCTTTCTGGGCTGGGCCGGCCTAAGACTACGACAAATAAGAAGGCCCGCAGACGTATTAGCCGAACTAGCAAGATGGTTATGGACTTTCACTTGCCGTGTCAGTCTGGACCAAGTGAAAGTCCATCAAATTCTTCTCTCTCCATCAAATTTCTCTCTCATGCTAATTTGCCTCTATGTCTCTCTTTTCTCATCTTTAAATCACCCTCTCTCTCCTCTCTCTTCCTTCCCGCTCTCTCTCTCATCTCTTTTTTTTTTAAATTCCTCTCTTCTCTATCTTTGTCTCACACTCTCTCTCATCTCTCTTTCTTAAATTTTCCTCTCTTCTCTTTTTTTTTTTTTTTGGGTAAGTTTCTCTCTTCTTTATCCCTCTATCTTTATATGTAACGTATATTTATATTTATATTTTTGTTCTCCAAGTCTCTATTTTTTAAATTTCTCTTTCGTCCCACTATCTATTCTCTCTCTTCCAACCTGTTCTTTCCCTGTATCTTCCTTAAATCACTGCAATCTCTTCTCTATCACTCTATTTAATACTAACAACGTACTACGTGCGTTGTACGTAAATAATTTTTGTATATAAAAATTAATAAAACATATTAAGTATATGTGTAACTAAATTAAATATCATTTTAAATTTATTAAACTTAATTTTTCGTTGCGCATATTCTATTATACAATTATGAAAATTTTGAATGTTCCTAAAATTTTTTTTCTAACTATAAGAAAAATATTGATTTTTTAGTGATGTTTGAGAAATTAAATTTTTTGAAATTCATTTGTATGATTACACTTACAATTTTTTGAATAAAATAAAAGTAATTGTCAAGATACTAATCACATTGAAATTTTACTGTAATTATGAATTAGTTAGGTCAATTAGGATAAGATTTAATATACTACTTTATAATATATATTAATGATGCACAAATTGAGTTTGTATACCACCTGTCAAGTAATAGTAATAAATGCAATAAATAAATAGAGAGAAAGAAAACAATGATTTATAGTGGTTTAGTCAGTGTGACCTACGTCCACTTTGAATAGTTAGGGTCGCCGGGTACTTTATTACTCAGTGAGTAAGGAGAGCATAGAGTTACAAATTTAGAGAGACGTGAGGGAGTTGTGTTCAATTGAGTGTCATCTGCCCCCCAAGTGTTGGTGGGGCTTACAATTTATAGTCGCCCCCTAAAAAATTGGGGCGACTTAATGGTAACTAAATAACTATTCTGGTGGAGTTAATGACCTCTTCTCAACTAGCGAGACAATTGCGGTGTTCTCCATGAGATTCGGTCAAAAGATGATGTGATGGTTAATTCTTTTCAAAGCGGCGAGGATAAGACTCTTGGATGACCCTTACTCCAAGGTGACTAGGATGAACCTCTGAGGATGACCCTTACTCCAAGGTGGCTAAGATGAGTCTCTTTACTCCAAGGTGGCTAAGATGAGTCTCCTTACTCCAAGGTGGCTAGGATGAGCCTCCTTATTTCAAGGTGGCTAGGATGAGCATTGCTTACTCCCTTGACGAGCTTGACCGAGTTGACTACATTGGGTTAGATTTGTTGGATCTCTTAAAGTTGTGCTAAAAACTCGAATGTGGCTTATAACATGAATTGGGCTCTTGGACTTGTCCCATCATATATTATCAAGTATATTAAAATTCTAAAAAAATTCAAGTTTTATTTAAAAATACACTACAATATCTATTTTTAAATAAAATATTAGTACAACTTAGAAAATTTATTGTGACTGAAGAATTATATTAATGTAACACAAATCGATTTTAAAAAAACTACATATACGATTTTTTTTTATCTTAGAAATAAAAGGGTTAAACTTTTGGATAAAAAAAATACACATTTGTATGCATAATGTTATATTTGCATATGAGATGTGCAATATTAAATTAATGGAATTTTTAAAGGTTTTTTGAACACTTTATTGAAAATTTAATGATGCATATTTTTTTAAGGTAATATAATCAATCAAATTTTTTTGTAGAAACTGATTTAATAATTGAAAGAGATGTTATAGATAATTTAGAGATTTAAAAATAAAAGAATATGATGGTAATTTAGATATTTGATTGTGAAAGAATTGAGTGATCTTTACAATCTTTTATAAGGGTAAAATAGAAATTCAAAAAAAAATCATCTTAAAGTGTTTTTATTAGTAGTATAGATAGACTAGTTATTACACGTGTCTGAAGGCACTGTATGACGCAAAAAAAAATCAAGTAAAAAAAATGCAAAGAATGCCTATGTTTCACCCACCACCAATCATTAGCGACTGACCGAGTCATGCCCAATGAGCTGTTGAGACAATTTTTTGGGAACATTTGCACAACAATGGGGAAACAAAATCACCAATAAATGAAGTCAAGCCCCCATCGTCCTCATGACTCCCAAATTCTAAGGAACAAACAAAACTTAGAGACTTTTATATATACCTGAATCACCCAAAATTCAAAAACACAGAGTATCAACTAAGGAGTAACAACTTTAAACCTTTGTATCTAAATTTTTTTCAAACAAGTGGTGGTGAGTACCCCAGAATTAACCATCAACAATTAGCTTTACCATAAAACCATCTTCAATCCATTAATTAACTAATTCCATAACCATCATCAAATTTTAGGTAAACAAAAAGATTCAAATTCAACCGAACAAAAATAAACTGAAAATAAGAATAGAAGAAACTTTCCTACATTTTCCTCTCTCAATTAAATTAACTAATTCCATAGCAAACTAAAAATTAGCAAATGAACAATCAGAACTAATGTATAGTTTAAAAACATCTAAACCATTTTTACGAAAAAATTGAATCACAATAGAAGCCACACAATAAATTAACAAAATTACCCACAAAATCATAGACACTCTAGTTGTTGCCACCAACACAGTCCCTTTCTATCATATTGTCATAACTAAAATCTATCACCAATTCACAATCAATCACCAATCATAGTCTTGTTTTTTCATTTTTTACCATGCTCATCTAACCATAAAAAATACAAAAAACCAAAATATTAAAAGGAAAGCAACTGACAAACTTAAAAGGTTGTAGGAAGATGTTTTCAATAATTAAAAAATGATGAAGCTAGTGTTTAGCGGCAAGGGAGATTTGACTTGGACAGTTCATGAATTACTCGAGTACAAAAAGATGTGTTTCAATAAAAAAAATCTCACTAAGTGATATTATGTTGAATTTGAACTCTAATAGGATCACTTAAGCTAGACCGAAGATACCAAGATGCAACCTGTAACCTTAAAAATTGGTTCTCTTGTTTAAGAGTTTTATTTCCTATAAATCCATGTGCAGCTGAGATAGGGTAAAGTTCCCAAAAGGATCAATCAGGGAGTGAATACAACTAAATATCACTAAACTAAGTTACTTATGTTGCTACTCACAAAAGGCTCAAAAAAGAAGAAATATAATGCATTTAACTTTTGAAAAGCACAAAAAAGAATGGAAAAAGGAAACAATTCATCATGAAAGATTTCAAGACCAAATCTATAGCCTGAATTCTAGTATGCAATTCCTCATCTCCATTAGCAACAATTCCATTAAATTTAATTAGTTGTGTCATCAACATTTCAATCAAATTCAACAAAATTGTCTCTAATACTTTTTTCCATCACATAAACTTGCAATATATAGGTCATTTGCTAGCCGCATTAAGGTGTCATGAGCAAGCTCACAAAATCTGAATATATCACTTTGTGGAAACAATCCATTATGACAATTGAGAGGAAAAATGCATGAGAGTAGATATAAGAGGGATCATAACAGAGTTTATAAAGAAAGTAAGAGGAAATTCAAATATAAAATACATTAACAGATACACCTCTTAAAGGAACAAACTGTTGATGATCATTGAATATTTTCTACAATTTCTAACCCACAAACCTACTTAGTATTGCACCAAGGTGAATTGTACACAGTATGGAAGTAATTGGATGCAAGGCCATGCGACTTTGGCTAAGATTACTAGTGGTACAGGTTACTATGCCACTACTCCACCACCTATGATGTCTTACGGCATGCAAAAGATTAATGGTATGTGATAGACAAGAGAGTACAACTAAATCCTCTCAGACATTTTTCTCAAACAGGTGGAGGGTAGGGAGGCTGATTGTGGTGTCGTGGGGTGTGTGTAAGAGATTTGCTTGAGGGAAAAAGAGGGGGAAAGATTGAGAGATGAGAAAAGAGAGGGAGGCACAAAGATTACCTTCGTTGATTTAGGGCTACAATTTGAGCAAATTAAAATCCATAGATCTGAAATAAAGAGAGAGAAAAGAGAAGAGAAGAATTACATTATTGAGATCGATTGCCTTGCTGAGTTCGACACTTTGCTTGCCTTGCCTGATGTGGATCTAAAAAAGAGAGAGAGTGTGAAAGAGACTTTGAAGTTGTATGAGGTCGCCGGAGACTTAGGAGTGTCGCTGGAGCTGTAGAGTCGAACTTTGGAGTTGTATGAAGTCGCCGGAGACTTTGGATCTGGGTCAGGGGTGTGTCGCTAGAGCTGTAGAGTCGAACTTTGGAGCTGTGCAAAAGTTATTTAGTTTATCTATTGAAATTTGAATTGTAAGCTGCTTTATTATATAGATATATCTAACGTATCTTATCTTTTTCAAATTTTATTGTCTTTTTAGTAAGACATAATTAACATAATTAATGAGATTTGGTCTTTATTTGAAATTAATAAATTTTAGTTGGAATTGCAAATATATTGTACTTAATTAATGCAATTTATTTGATTGAGTTTCAGTATCATTAGTTAATTTGGACTTTGTAATTGTCAGTTAATTTTAATATAACTATTTGGTAAAAAGTAGTATTGTTTGGTAATGATTTTTTTTTATTTTCATTTAGAAATTATTTTGACCTTTGATTATTTTGTGGATAGCTTAGATTTTTATCAAAATTAGATTTGTATTTTTTATTATTTTATTAACATATATAAAATATAGGTTATGCCCACCCTATGGTGACAAGTTTGGGAGGGTATAAAATAGCTAGGTGTCAAAAATGGCATTAATAAGGAGGGCAATAAGGTTGAACAATAGGGTGTCCAAAATTTTGGAAAGATTACTATATGAAAGCATAAACTTGTTAACATTAAATTCCACCATATAGTAGTACACATACATATTGAAAGTAGTAACATTGAAAATTTAAGGATAGTTCAAGTGATAACAGGGACACGTTATAAACACAGATATCCTGAGTTTGAATTTTGATAATACGTTGGAGTCAGGTTATAAAAGATTTATCTCTCATGAATATCTTAGCCTCAGTATGGATGACCTATATTTAACCAGACCGTGAAAAGAATTAGTCAAGATATGTATAAATTGTCCCGAATATTCTTAATTGTTGAAAAAAAAAAACAAAGTTTGAGCTAGACTTCAATTGCATCTGAATTTATGCTTATCGTACTTCTAAGAATGGTTTGGATAAAAAAAATACTTCTAAGAATGGGCGGTCATTTTCAAAGTTAATGAGAACTCAATCGAGTTTTGGTTAGAGATTTTGACCTCATTAGTTAACCTTTGTCGGGTTTGGTATGAAATGTATATTGATATCTTCCGGGTTTTTAATTGCAATCCACACATTTATGATAGGTACAAAATTTGACACGTGACACAAATATGACTAAGGGAACACGTCTAGTTTGTAGTCCAATTACAAAAAAAATCCAATTTTTCACCTAAAAATATAACGACCCATCTAAGCTAACGAACCATGATACAAACACAAACCAGAATTGAAAAGAGGATGAAAAAGATATCGTGTTGTAAACCTGATTTCCTTGCATCGTAGGCATTGCTTTGTTTAGAGATCCTTGTAGTCGGAGCGAAATCTCTCCAATACATTTTATTTTCTTTTTTTTCTCGGTAAAACATGAACCGTGAATTAAGGTGGATCACATTGTATAGCATAGGATCCCTCAAGAAATCTTAATAAGATTCGTTTAACGTATCATATTAATTTAATTGCATTTTATCATGATCAACTACGTCAAATTATAAACTCAACATAACAAGACTCGATTCACTCGGCAACCTACTAAATAGGAACTTTGTCACATGGTAGTTGGATGTACTATTGACATAATCATATTAGCCATAACATTCTCCTCAATTAGATGCACCAAATTGTTTGTCATAGTCATGAAAGGCCAGGAGTAAAAGAGACTTAGGCAAGAAAGCATGATGTGTAGTGTAGGGTTAGGTTAAAAGTTCGGACCATGCTACCCTAATGGGTTCACAAAGAAAGTTGGGGACCATGCCCAAACCCATTTAAGCACATGTTTTACACCATTGATGGAAGCTTAGGTAATTGACCAAAAATGAAGTATGCCATTTTGGTTTTGCCGACAAAATGTAACTATTGGATAAATTACACAGAACCTCCTTAAACTAAGGGTAAACTGCACATCACCTCCCTCAATTATTACGGGTTATACTTAACCCGTCGTACTAAAAAATAAAGTGTAAATCATATCTTGATAAGAAAGTGTAAACCATGTAATAGTTCGTCTCGTGTTGCATATCTTGATAAGATTAACAAAGTAAATCATAATTGTGTTTGACTCAATTTTGACATAATCAAGTTTGGCAAAAGCACAAATCCAACATGATATTGCAGGAACCAACGCTCCTACTTATAGAAATGATTGCATTAGCCATCATATTCTGCCCAATTAATGGACCAAATTGCTAGTCATAGACTCGTTGTCATGAGAGGCCACGAGTACAAGAGATTTGGGCAAGAAAGAATGGTGTGTAGGGTTAGGTTGAAGGTTAGGACCATTGTACCCTATTTGGGTTCACCAAGAAAGTTGGGGACTATGCCCAATCCCAATTTAATGGGTCAGCAAGCACACGTTTTACACCATTGACGGAAGCTTAGGTAATTCACCAAAAAATAAAGTATGCCATTTTTTGTTTTGCTGACAAAATGTCAATATTCATTTAATCTACCACTTGCCTCCATATGGTTTGGCAAACCACTGTCGACATTGGTAGAGATGCTTGTGAAAATTAACTTCTAAAATCATGAACAATAAACATTTTGGGCAATTCCTTTTGTTGAAGGCTTTGTTTACATTCATTTCTGAGTTAAACAAACTCTCAGAAATAACTCAAGTGGTAACAGTGAGGAGCTGTAAATTTAGACGTCTTGAGTTCAAATCTTGACAATTCCTTGGGGTCGGACTATGAGGGATTTATCTCTCATGAATATCATAATTTCAGCGTAGATGGTATGCCTTTGTTCTGACCATGAAAGAGATTAGTTGAGATGCACGTAAGTTGGTCTGGACACCCTTGACTGTTCAACAAAAAAATAATCAAGTCAAAGGTAGAGCCAAAAAATCCGCAACGGGGACGGGACGAGGTGAGTCGGATTAAGGAAAGATTCAATATAGAATGTAGGGGTCAAAATCCAAGTATCAAAAATTTAAGGGGCGACTTTTAGAATCATAGCAAAATTTGAAGGTTCATGAGACAATTTTCTCAAAAAAAAAAAAAAAATCACATGGTCATGCACCACATGTCTCCACATTTCATTAGTACCATATGAGCATTGTCCACCAACTTACATGTCTCCAAAGCAGGTTAGGCAGGAAATTAACTCATATCCTTGTTCCATCTTTTCATCTTTTTTCTATAGAAAGAACATCCCTTACTAATTAGGTTATCGTTATCCTAGATTAGCTCTTTCTTTTTATTGTTAGCAACCAAGAATTGTTTCAACTACGCATTTTTTGATCAATTTATTATAAAGTAAACTTCAACTACGTGTAATTGAACGCAAATTATGCACATTGAAGCTAACGTATAAGAAGGAAACTAAATTGAGATCTTGAATTAGTAAAGTGGATAATGCTATGGTACCTAAAAGGTCTCACTTTTGACAAAAAAATACCAAAACCCCTTGAAAATTTATTTAATCTATGGGTCAGACTCAAGGGTCTAACTCATATTATAAGCTCAACTTAAATTAAAGAGCTCACTTATAGAGATCCAGCAAATCCAGTCAAATATGGTCCACGCCCAGTCAAGCTCATCAGGGTCAAGGAATTATATCAGCAGGGAACATACAGTGTTATCCAAGAGCCTCATCCTCACCGCCTTGGAAAGAGTCAACCTCCACCTCATCTTTTGACCGAATCTTATGGAGAGCACCGCAACTACCTCATCCATTAAGAGGAAGTCGTCAGCTCCACTAGATTAGCCATTTAGTTACTATTAAGTCGTCAATCTGTTAAGAGATGACTATAAATTGTAAACCCCGCCAACACTTGGGGGATAGATCACACTTAATCGAGTACGACTATCTCCTATCTCTCTGAACTTGTAACTTTCTAATCTCCCTATTTATTTGAAGTAATAAAGTATTCGACGACTCTAGCCAGTCAAAGTGGACGTAGGTCACGTTGACCAAACCACTATAAACGTTGTCTCATCTCACTTACTGTATTTCTCTACTTTAATTACTACATTTATTATTGATTACTTAACAAGTAGTGTACAAATCTAATTTGTGCATTATCATAATCTAAAAAAACCCATTTAATTTTTTCAATATGCCCAAAAGGTGCAAATAAAAATAAACAATACCTAAACAGCCATTAAGGATTTTGTGTTCAAGCAAATAATGTTCAGGACCCCATGGTGTTAATTGGATGTTCAAGGGATTGAAAAATACAACCCTGGTACTAACGGAATTAAACAAAAATAGAGGGACCTAGATGCAATAACGCAGCTGAATAACTGTCAGAAAAGCGACAACGTAAAAGGTAGTTGACGTTGCTTTATTCTCTGTTCATCGCAGACAGAGCCCCCACCACGTTGCATTTGTCAGTTTCACATTTTTGAGAAAATAACTTTTGTTGACTAAACGGGTCTGTCATCGATTTGAATTGGATTTTGCTGGTTTTGAATTAATTTAAACGTGTATAATTTGGTTCAAACACTCTTACTTGATAAAAAAAAATTTAAATTTGAGAGTTAATTAATGTATACAACCGAGGTAACAAGTGAATTAGTGAAAACCATAGGTACAATCCTACTATGACTTGGCTAAATAAAACTGTCACAATCGATAAAGTAGAGAGTAGTTTTTTTTTTTGTTTTAGATCAAAAGTTGGAGTAAATATTGAATGCAACGGTGATATCATGTCACAATTGATGACATGGTATCATCAACTAATAATAAAGCTTTAAATGAAAAAGGTGAACCCCACTTGAACTTACATGGTAAGAGGGTGGGAAGTTATTTGCTTACATGTCAGATTAGTTATTAATTTTTGTGGGGTCTATATATTTATTTGTTTTAGTATTATTAGTTGGTGATACCACATCACCTTACCATGTGGTATCACCGTTGTAATAAATATTTTTTCCAAAAGTAGAGGGTAGTTGATGTTACTTTATATTCGTATTGAATCTCAGGCACCTACCCCATTGCATGTGTCAGTTTGAAAACAACTTCCCGTTTGGCAATATTTTTTTTTATTTTTTTAAAAATAAAAAATAAAAACTTTTTTTTTTTGTTTTTAAAAATTGTCCCTTGTTTGCACAACGGTGATAAAAAAAATTAATTATCAAATGAATTTTTTTTCTTTTTATTCTAAAAAACTAAATACAAACAAAAACGAAAAATAAAATATTACCAAACGGGCAGTGAGCTAATTTTTAACAGTGTTGCGGCGACGGTCTCGATCACATCAAGTTAATATTTTAATTTAAATTGAATATTCTATAACCGATAATTTCTATGTCTAGTCGTCGTTGACCACTTTTTTCACACTGAAAAAAAAAACCACTATTGATATAGATATGTGGTGGTCAAAAAATACTTTCTTTTAAAGTTTGGTAATAATTAATTCTAATACTACATCAATTTCAACTTTGCCCTTTGGTCTTTTATACTTTATTAATTGCGAACGAACCCCAATAGTTACAACGGATCATCATCATCATCCACATGAACATTTTAGAATATAAGATAGTGACATTTTTCCGAATCAGTTGCGTGTGTTCCTACATTTTTTTCCTTAATTGATAATATGAAAGGAAAAGCCTGCACCTTCAACACACAAAAACAAATGATGACAAATGAGAGATCATGTGATTCTAAAACCAGTTGCGTGGCTCTCAAGTTTCTCCTTCATTCATAAAAATACATAACAAGACGCGACTTTAAACAGTTCAGTCACTACAAGAAACAATAATTTTAGTGGCAAGAAAAGTCGTCACTAAAACTCTTAAATTTGTCACAAAAGTAGTTAGTGGCAAAAAAAAAATTGTCACTAGGTTGTCACTATAGATGTGTCACTAAAAGTTAATAGTGACAAGGTACACAAGTTGTCACAAATAATCTAGACTTTTAGTGATGATTCTATATCATCACTGAATCACTCTTAATAACGACAAAATTTGTTGTCACTAATATTTTAAACTTTCATCACTAAAAAGTATATTTCCGCCACTTAAAAACTATTTTCACCCAAAAAAAAAATTAGTGTCAAAATATATTGACACTAATTAGTATCTATCAATCATTAGTTACGGAATATTTTGTTGTCACTAATCATATTAGTGACAATTTCAAACTTTCGTCCCTAATTAGGAAAAAATTTAATTGCCACTAAATTATCGGTGGTAGTGACAATGTTTTGATTGTCACTAACAATTTTTGTTTACTTTTAATGGCTAGCTTTATAATCGTCACTAAAGACTTGTTCAGTGACCATATTTTCTATTGTCACTATAAAATTTCAATGTATTTTTTTGATAAATTTTATAGCGGTCACTAAAAACCTCTATAGTGACGACTTTAGTAGTTGTCACTCACATAATAATTCGTAACAACTTTCATAAACCCTGTATAAAATTCACATGTAATTAAAATATCCTAATATTTCAATATCATTCAAAACAAATCAAAATTCAATCATAGTTTAATTAAAAAATAAAAAATATATGAAATTATCATAAAATTTTAAACAATCCAATGAATACTTCAAAAACAAAAATAGCAATAACAACAAGTTTTTCTGAAGCAACAAAATAAAAAATTAACAATAATATGTTGGTCTTTATTCCTTCCATAACCATGAGAAGATCTAAAGCAAACTTCATGACGGACAAAAAATGTACGTAGGGCTTTCGAATTAATTCTGGTCCTTTGAGCACGATCTTCTATTCTCAGAAAGATGTCGCAAACCAACCCTGACAAAAATTAAACACCATAATAGCTGTCACAAACTCTTTAATTTTAAATCACATAAAATAGTAAAAGCTTGGGCAAAAAGGTCATCATAAAAATATAGGCTTGGTAATGTCTAAATCTTATTTTCAA
>CM042196.1:2167987-2244341 GCA_023539305.1 Ilex asprella
TAAGGGAGGTTTAACACGAAAGACTTTAGATGATCATCATTAAAGAACACATAAGGCTCATTACATCAACTACTTCCCATTGTCCACAAGCACAACAATACTTATATGATTAAAAGAAAAAGGAATAAATCACCAAAAAGTATGAATCCTATAAAAAAAGACCACCATACTTAGCAAACATAAATGTTTGGCTTCAAATGATTACATCACCTAAATAACAGCTAATCTTACAAATATGGTAATGAGCTGAATATTTAATCAATAATAGTTAGCGCAAACTTAAAGTCATAAAATTCAACTGTCATATTATTGCCTTGTTGTCAAATCTTAACAACCATGGCAAATTAATTTAATGGATCTATGTTGTCATCGAGTGTGTAGTCAATCACAATATCAATCTCTAATTATTAATATATAAAAGCACCATAATATCAGCTAGTATATTGCACAATTTCTACCATAAAGCCCCCAATCCATTTCATAATTGCAAGTAGAATAAAAAATTAAGAACATGTTCATAAGTTCTAATACTCCAAATGGAATTATTGTGCACCCTTAAATTTTTCCTACAAAAGTTAAAATGAGAACATTTACCTAAATTACAGTAGTCATAAGTTGACACGTGAATAATTATAATTATCATGAATTGCAAAAGGCACCAGACGAGAACATCGATGACTATGACATGAAAAAGCCGAACATAACTTATTGAGCACAACATTAAAGAGGATATGACAACTCATTAATAACGATTTCAGTGATTGTGACAGAGCCATTAATAAGTCTCTGTGTTTTCGAGACCATGAAAATAGTCATCATTACGAGACATTAATTGTCATTACGCCAACTCATTGTCCTCGGCAAGACCTGATATGCTTATTCCCGAGTAGTAATTGCTCGGGGCATAGATTTCAAGCACTGAATAGGGGTTCTTAAATGATCAAAGATGGACAGTTAATGCTCAGAGGTTCCCGAGCATGTATTCACTCTCCTGAGGAGATAAATCTTGAGGGGATTAAATTGAATTTTACTCATTAAGCTTGGATATAAGTGCTAGTCATTAAATATTGAGATGAAACTCACAGACCCCCTAATCATAACTAGTTCAGGTATAAATAGCCCTCAGAAAGTTGAACAAAGATACGCAAACTAAACTTAAAAAAACACAGTGCTAATATCTTCAATGCCGACTAACTTAAGTTTCAAAGGGAATTAATGGCGTGTTCACCCCGGCCCCTTTCTTAACTTGTTGATTATTTCAGGTTCACCATCTAACAGATCTTTATTTCTACTCATTGTAAGAATTCACACATGCATAAAATACTAATTTTGATTCCAATTTAATTCAAATTAAAATAAAAAATGTACGCACTTCCTACCCAATTTACAACAATACCAATTTGTCATAAGTTTCGAAGAATGAATTTCAACTGTATATACCCCCTTGTGGCCGAGTTTAGTTTTTGATAACTCTGAAATCTCAAATTCAATATATTTTTTATACCCTAAGAGTTAGTCCTTATTATTCTTTAGGTGACATATTTTAATTCACTTGAACAACAACGATCAATATTTAAACTCGAAGGAATAATTTATACAAGCCTTCACACATTGAAATAACCGGTTCTAACGAAATAACCGGTTCATCTGATCTGACAGATCCCCAGGGGGGTCCCACATTTTGTCTGGGCCCACCATGTGAGTACAGACAAAAACCAACTTCCTGCACCCCGCCCTCGTCTCTCCCTATCTCTCTCACACACTGACACACACATAGAGTCTGAGTCTCCATCTCTATAGAAGCCCGCCGCTATCAGTGTCAGAGCCCCATCTCTATAGAAGCCCGCCGCTATCAGTGTCAGAGCCCCTCTGTCTCTCTCTCTCTCAAACTTCGAGCTGTGGCAGTGGCGGAGCCCTAGGGAGTCTCAAATCAGTCGAAGCTTTTGTTCCTTTTAGTCTCTTCTCTACGCTGCGAGTCTCCTGCAAAGGAATATTAGGTACATTTCTTCTCTTTGGTCCTCCAGAAAGCTACATTTCGAAATTTTCTTACTATTTCTCTCTGATAATTTTGTTAGAGACTTCATAAACTCTTGAATTTCACTGTATATGCATTTCAAATTCTTGTGATATGCACTTTAGTCCAATTCTCTGTTTTTGTTGCTAATTTGCGTCTAGAATCTCTTTGCCTCTCTCTTTTCTACTGGATTAGGTTCTGATGTTTGTAACATAGTGGTGTATTTCAATTTTGAGAACAAAAGGTGCTATTCGGTTGTTTTCAATGGCGTATATTCTGTTCATGTAAGTTATGCTGTCTATAGTGGGAAGTTAAAATTTATTTGCTCTTTCTTGTTCCAGCTATTTCTTAAAATTTTGGATTGCATGTGAGCATTCTGTCTATGTCTTGATTTATGGTAATCTCTTCATGTTTTATTGTGCTTAATCTCCTTTCTTTTTTGTGGATTTTGTTATTTTCCTTTTTGCCTTTTTTAAAACTTATTTTTGGGAATAGGATTGTTCTATGTTGAGTCTTCTCATTTTGTGTGCAAATCTATTATCCTAAGTGGCGTCATTAGAGAAGATGGGATTCAACAGTTGGAGAATACTAAAGATGCTGTGAAACCTTCATGATTTGTGTTTTTGGTCCCCTATTCTTTAGTGGCCCCATTTTGGATGATGGATTCTGAGCTTCAAAGGCTCTGTAACATGCAAAGGAGCTATTCAATCCAGAGACATTCATACATTCCTTAGACATTAATCCCCCAATATAAATTGGTTCTCCAGATTATCTCGAAATTTCTTATTTCCCTATACTTTCCCACAATCTGCACAATCTTCCAGAACTACATGGCTGAGGGTTTTCTTGTTATTTTGCCTCAACAAAGGAAATTATCTTAATAATGACGACGATGCCTAGTAATGTATGAGAGTGCGGTTTATTTATTCTTCTTTGTCTTCTTCTTTTGAATTTAGATTATCGGGGTTCTTTTAAATAATATATTGTATCTTGATTAAGATATATTTTTTTATGTTATTTTTGTACTCTCTTTTCCTTTTAGGAATTGTTCATTAATTTTTATTCCACAAGTGCTCATTTGACATTCAATGGTTGTTTACTGAATCTTTAGTTTTAATATTCCTAAACATCGAAGAATCGAGGACATTCTTTGATAAGTGTGAATCAAGAATTAGGAAATAATTGCTTTGTTTTTGCTGTTAGATGAATGGAGTATTGGAAATATTATATTACTTTCCTCTCTTTTGCTTCTTTAATTTATCCTCTGAAGACCAGTTTGAGGCTAAACTATTCCCTGATGAATTTCTGGAGTTAGTAAGGTCCTGATTATGGGTTGTAGTTGTGCAAATAATTCTTCTATGGCAATGGCTGTACTGCCTAGAACTTTCGAATGAACATTAAATTGTGCAACTGATTTAGTACATGAACAGCTAATAAGAATAATAGAATGTAAGGATTTATGTTTTACATTTTGAATTGGGTATATATGGTATATATCTGATGTGGTTGTTTCCTTGCAGATTTGTAGCCAGCAAAAGGATAAACCTTGTGGGACTATAAGACCTCACACATTGCACGACACTTGAGCTGATTCATTTTGTCTGAAGAACCTCCCTTTTCCACATTTAGACCTCCAGTTCAACAGTGCAAAGTATGTTATTGTGAGATTAAACTAAATTTTGTTACTGTTTATGACCTTGATGACGAGTGACTTGTGATTTTCGATAGAACTGGATTAGAAACCATTGACTAGGACAATTTTGATTCTTCCACTTCTAATATCAGTGTCTAATGTTCTCATGGACCTATTCTATCCACTTTGGCTTTCAAACTAACAATTTCTTCTATTTATATCTCTAGTACCTTTTTTTTCTTATATTATCTTAATTTGGTGGAAAATTTTACTGGTTTCATCATTTGTATTTCAGGTTAAAGTTTTCTGGGTACATGGATTTGGCTCTTTGGGATCCATCAGATGATCAAGGTTTTTCACTATTGTCTTATACTTGAGACTTCATGTTATCCTTTTTTGTTAGTGATGGTTTGATTTTTAAATCTTATTTAGGAAAGCAAAGCAAAAACTTAATCCAAAGCTTCATTATACAACTTATTTTCATTGCAATTATCGTAGTTGATTTAAATAATTGCTCTTCAGTTGCATGGGGAAGCATTTTTCAAATTGGACACGGATGGCAGAGTGACTTCCATTTTGGTAATTGTCTTGGTAATTTGGCGTCCCTCTTTTAAACCCTCTCCCAATTTTTTACCTTATATTTTGCTATTGTAGATGTTATAGAAGAAAATGCTTTAAATGAGAAATCATGCATACAAGTGCTAAAGATATTGATAACCAAAGCCGATACTGAAATCATCGACCTTGAAGATGATGTAGTGATCCTCCAAAGCCAACTAGCCTGGGCTGATGAAGAATGGTCTAAAATATGCTCTACTGCTTTGAGAGAAAGGATTGACTGCCTTAATATTTCAATTCAGAGCTTAAAGAGTAACAATGTGCAAGATGAGCATGATTGTGGTGTTTGTTTACTCGAGCGTAGAGAACCAGCTGAGAGAATGCATGAAATAGTAAAGGGTCTACTCACTGCTGACTCTCAACCAATAGATGAGCAGGTTTGATTTTTGGAACTTTCACATTCTTCTTCTCGTGTGCTGCTGATTTTAGTCAAATCTAAACTCTGCTATGTTTCCCAAAATTAGAATTCATAGAAGTGACTGATCATCGAAAAAGAAATCTACATGACTGAAAAAGGAGGGGTCACTTATTTATATATCAAAGGAGCTTAAATAGAAAAGCTTTTAAAGTAACACAGTCCACTGTCAAAAAACTACTTAATGGGGTTCAGTTTATTGAAGAACAATTTTGAGTGCAAACATTATAAACTGTAAGTTCAGCATATGAAGATTGGCTTCTAACTGTTTATGCTTTTGTAGCAGATCCTAAAGATTTGGAAGTCTGGTTTTAACTTGTGTTACCAACACTGCAATATTCTTTCTGTACCAAATAACAGGTTCTACCAACCAAAACAAAAAGAAGGAAACTGGAAAAATAATTGTTGTTTTTGCCACGAATGAGTCACATATTGGGCCATATAAGATTATTCCCTGTTATAGTTTCTGTTTTATCCAGAAGAGCTTTCTTTTTGGGATGAGTCCAAACAATGTCACTACATGTATATTAAGCTCATGCTTGATATTCGTGTTGAGTTTAGTGTGACTTGTGTTCTATAAACTGTCAATCGACAAGAATATAACCTTTGCAGCCTGGTACTGTTCTGCAGTCCTACTCAATATAAAACTTCTGGCACAGAATTGAGCTTCTGCACTTCAATATTGGACAATGATACTGACATCATTTTCATCTTATGAACTTTCCTCTCCCCTAACCCTTCCTCTACCCCTCATTGGACCACAGAACAAGTGAGCAATACCATGAGTTTTTGGATATCCTACCTGTTGTGAAATGCAAAGACAGAAATAAATGAAAGACAAATGGGGAAGAACTGTGAAATAGTTGAATCTAAACGAGTTTGTGACAGGTTAGTGCAATCCTCTTGTCCCTGGCCAGGGCCAATCTTACTCTGGATTGTATGTACCCTTGATCAGTAAGGATTTATCTTTTCTGATAGAGGGTGAATTGAAGCACCTTCTAATTCCTCACTACGTGCACTCATATGAATACATTAAAGCTGTATCAATAGATGCCGTCTCAATCACCCTCTTGTTTTCAGTTTGAACAGATTCATCCTGTAAATAAATTCTTAAGGCGATAAGTATCATATTTTTTTTTCGTTTTAGATAAAGAGTTAAATATTTGTTCAATATATCACTGAAGAAAGAGAAAGCATGCCTGCTAATACGAAATAATGACTTAGTTTCTTTGCGAATGAATAGTCTGTGGTTGCTATTACCAAAGAATCAAGCTCAGACATCATGGGAGAGGCAACTGATCTTTTGCTGGATAAGAATAGATTGAACAATTCTACTTTGGGTACTGTCAAAAAGGAGCAAGTCAGGGACTCCACTATCACTCCAGCAGAAAATCATGCGATCTTAAACTTCCCTTTGAGGCATCCAGGAAAGGAAATCAATTATGCGGTACCTGTTAAGGTCCATGCAGCTCTATCCCTCACTGTTTCTGTTCAAAATCACCCCTCAAAAACATGCACACAAACACTAAAACACACGCTAACATAAAAAAAAATGGGCATAGATGCACAGTTTAAATCTCTAAAACCGTTGCCTATATTTTGGAAGCGTTCTTGCCCTGTTCCTACGTTCATAAGTATATTAAGCACTTGAAAATTTCATCCCATAGGGATAATGGTAACAAGTTGTTGCTATGTCTTCTTTACCTTGTTAGTAAAACTTATATTCTATTCTTATGCGTTTTCTGTTTTTTCTTTTTGGCTTGGAACTCAGAAGCCCCTACAAGACGGAAAAGAAACGGTAGGGAATTCACTTTCCATTTTTAACTGTGTTAGGAAATTGTGAACAAAAGAAAAATTATTCATAAAACAGTGAGAGAACATGGGAGGAGTATCAAAGTAATCATCAATGGATTTGTTTCTTTTCTTTCCATGTCCTTCATTGTTTCCAAGCACAGACAGCATAAATGAGGACATATACATTAGGTTCATAAACACAAAGTCAAAAATTGTGTAAAATAGAAAAACTTTTCTAGTGCTTCAGCGTAACTTTCCTATCTAACAAAACAGCGCACAATACTGCTGTTCAGGTTTCCAGGCTAGATTCTTCTAGACCTGTAGCTGCTTTCAGAAATAAGAAGAAAATATCTCCCAACTTTATTTCAAAAGAAACTACAGAAGTGGTAGCCACGAAACATGGTTCAACTCCCAAAGAGAATGGTGTGACCCAACTGTCATGTCTGAAGCCTCAGCTGAAGACGAGAAATCATCTAGAAAGAGTTAAGTTCCAGGTAGCCTTCTTCCTCTTTGCCTTGTAATTTAGAAGTGTAAAATCATTCTGCATGTATTATGTGAATGCTTTATATGTACACGTCTTTCAAACTGGCATATAGTGGGGCACATCATTATGTGGTTTTTTGTTTTATTTTCATTCAATTTTTTTTCTTTCTGCCTTTTCCTCTCCTTTGCTTTTTTATTTTTTTTTTATTTTTTATAATTTAAACTGACTTGTCTTTGAAGTATTAGTTGAGGCAGAAAATGTGCTTCTTGTTCTTTTCCATTTTAGCCTTTGTTTTGGGGCATATAGCCCCTGCACATCATTATGGGGGATTTATTGTTTGTTGCATGAGTTATGATTGTGGTTTTGCTCCAGAAAAGCAACCTTGAACAGACTTTGAACACTGTTGTCCAGAAGCCGAGTTTAAATGATGAGAAACATGCCATCAGCTACACCAAGGAGGAGGGTAAACTCAGCAATTCTTATTCAAAAACTGTTGGTGAAAAAGTGGTGGAAAAAAGCTCTACTCCCTCAGTTCCAATTTCAAATTTATCTTTGAAACCTGAAAAGAACAGCACAGTTGTGGAAGGACAGGACAAGGTAAAAGTAGCTCTCTCTTTTATTCTACACTTCTTGAAATTGCACACTAAGTTTGAAATTTAAGCTTAAGTGATTGGCGTAACATGCTGCAACTTCAAGATCAAATATATCAACTCCAACTTGTTCACATTAAATCACCTGAATAATTTTTTTTTTTCCAGGAACAGCTTGAAGATACTAAAATCAAAGACTCAAGCTCAAGCTCTTTCAGGCAAGTAAATGGCAACACCTCTGACTCTGAGAGGAACGGTTTTAGTTATTTTGGTTCAAAAGTTGATAAGAAGCAGAGGGTAAGAAGTTCCACTAATGAAGGCCATAAATTTTCAAGAGCAGTTCTGAAGAATGTAGGGAAAGAAATAAATTTTCGAAGAAAATTTAAGGTACATGCTACTCTTTACTTGTTTAATTGTATCAGTACCCGACGATTACATATCTTAGTGTGAAGTGAACTACTCTAATATATGACTTGAAAATCGTGCATTAATAGCATACCATGCTGCACATAGATCATGATGTAGTCCAACCTACCTCTTCCGTGTTTTTTCATAATAGAATGTAAGTGATCTCCTCTAACAATGAACAGCCAGTAAATGGCCTGGTAAAAGATTCAATGTCAGATGCTTCAAAGCATTCGGCCAGTGCAAATGGGACGAAAAAGTTGAACAAGATTGACTTAGAAGTTATTGATAATGGAGAAGTAAAAGAATGCAGTTCTGCAGAGAGAAGCAAGATTTTAGAGTCACCTTTGGAGATGAGAGGAAATGAAACAGATATTATGGAAACAGTCGAGGTACAAGCATCTTTTCCCTTTACTGTGATTAACATAGGTACATATACTTTGCAAATCATGGGAGTTGGGTTCACTCCAAAGGAAAAACTTCCTTTTTTATAATTGACTGCTTTGCTGTGAGATGGATGTCGACGTCGAACTCCAGCTTAAAAAGTGGAAAGTCATTAAATTGCATAATTAATAAACCTCCTGAGATGTTGTCGATCGCTTACCCTAAATTATAGTTGTTACGAAAATAGTCCTAGACCTCAGATGCAAAGGACTATACTAAAAAATTCACGGCAACCTATATGTTGATGAGATGAGTGCAAATCATCTGGATTCACCAATATATGATTTATTTGCAAGTTTCTGCCAGCTTGCAGATCCCAAAACAGATGCTTTGAAACATGCAACTGAAGAAACTAATGCAAACCCCAAAACAGGCAAAGGAACAGCAACTGCTGCTCCTTGCAAGATTGATCCTTCAAAATCTTCTTCAAAGAAAGAACAGAATACAGTAAAAGCTCCACAGAGAGTGAAGAATCGGAAGGCTAGTCTTACTAATACAGAACACGCTGCTGCCGGTTCACTTTTAGAGCTGCTGAACCATAGAAGAGAAGATACAACCGAGCCGCATCAAAAGAAGCAGCAAAGATCACTATTAAAACAAGCCCAAAAGGCCGAATTAACTGCTATAGATAAAGAGTCTGATTCAATCTTCCCTCTGCAGCTACAAAGAAAGAGACTGAAGAGGAAACGGCAGTCAAATCCAGCAAGTCTACAGGAGCCATGTCTCTCGGTAGAAATTGGGTTAAAATCAATTTACATAGAAAAATTGAAGAGGCAATGCAAATCTCAAAAGACTGACAAAAATGCAAGCCTCAATCAGCCCGTCAACAAAAAGACAAATGAGACGAAAACTCGGTCTGACTTGTGTCCAGCTGAAGAACCTAGTGTTGCACCAGATGTCAGCAAAAATTCAGTTCAACAGGCACAGAAGAAAAGGAAAAGACCATCAAGCTCGCCAGTCCTTGAGGGGCCTAAAGAGTTGATCGGTTTCCAATTCAGTCTGGCAAAAATGGATGATTATACGACGGACTGTACAACTGATGAAGATTGGATTCATGAAAGCTCCGATGATAATTTGGATGGTGACACAGTGAAATCTCTGCGTATCTTGGACGTAGAGTATTTATCATTTTCTGAACTGAAGGCCATTGCAAAGCAACACAAGGTGAAAGGGTATTATAGGCTTCGGAAAGAACAGCTTCGACAACTACTAGGACTCAAGCCTCAAGTTAGAGGTGGGTGTACATCAATCTGTTTGGTTCTCGCCTTTTTTCCACAGCAATTGTTTCTTTTATCTAATTCAAATGGTAGATATTTCCTACAGGTGGAAAGAAAGGGAAAAGAAAGGACCCGGCGCCTCCAGCAACACCACAGGACAAGCTATAGATTCTCAAGAAATGAGGTATACTCCTTTTAAACATACTGAAAGTTTTTTTCTTTGATGGCCATTAGGTGAAAAATGATATATACAAGAGGAATGAAGCAACTTGTGCCCTTAGCTTTTGTACCTAAAAACTTAGTGGACTTGTCTTCTTATATGTCATGAACCTTTGTAGATAATTGTACACATTACTTTTAAACACCCATTACATATACTGTTCATCACCAGTTAAAACCCATACTTAGGACCAAAAGAGCCTACTTCTTGGAGGGAAATGAACGCTTATTGAGTTCGGTGGCTCTCTCTTGAACCTTCCTTTGTCACAAGTCATTGACAACTGTAACGTGTCTTGGCCGTTTTTAGGTTTGAGGAGACTTATTGAGTTGAAAAGCCCTTATTTTAGGACAAATCAATCATGATTGTGTTTGTTTGAACTGGGGTGGAATTTGAAAGGCTGTGCTGGTTCTATTTATGCAAAATATTATGATAGCCTCATCTCTAAGATTTTAAAATAATCGGAGGATGCTTTTAATTTCTATAGAATAGTGAGAATTTATCCACGTCAACAAATTTTATTTCATTAAAACTTTAATTTCAATTTCAAAATTTAAAAATAAACTAAACTGCTGACGTGGATAGATCTCGGCATTCGAAAAGGAATAGGAGAATCCTCCGACTTGTGCATTTATCGTTATAACAGTAATACTCGATGTATTGTGTGTGAATGAGATTGGACAACTTTTCCCTACCCTATCAAGCACTCTATTTACCCGTCACTGAAAGCAATTGTTCGTCTTTAGAACCAATTTAATTTACTAAATTCAACTCAAACTTCATCCCAATTATTTGGGGTCGACTACTTGAATCTAGTTTTTCTTGTGTACTCTATGAAGAACTGTATTTTCTATTAAACGACAAGTTATCATATCATTTTTTACTATCTCGTTCAAAACTAATTTCGACCTATCTATATTTCTCACACTACTATATATGTGTATCAATTTACTCATTCTAAATGGAAAATCATCTCAACTTTGAATCATCCTCTTGGCTACTACTAGTTTTGATACAAATCACCTTTCCAATTTCAAAACCAGGCTCAAATTGTAGACAATAAAAAAAAAATTCTTCATACTTCCAGAAGTTGAAATGCATATAAATCATTCATACTAGAATTTGACAAAGCTTATCTCAAAAAAGAGAAGAAAATAAAAGAAAACCAAATGGCTTCCAGTAAATAACGGCTATCTTCTTGCATCTTCCCTACCTGTTCACTTCAGGTGATTTTTAAACATGTCTATTCAAGAGAAGAGTTGCGAATTACGTTAATAAATTAGGTTTCAACAACATTACTCAAGCAACAAAATCCATCGAGTACTGTGAAAGCGTATTAACAAAAATTGTTCAGCTAAATTCTTACTAAGGCAGCAGGCAACTAACCAAAGATAATCTCAGAGATTTCAAATAAACATAGACGAAAAGTCCCGAGTAGAAAATGAAATAAATGTCATAGAGCTTAAACCTTGAAACAGAATGAGCTCAACCCGGTCGATCAGCCCGCATAATTTGCGGGGCTTTTTGCACTTTTCATCTTGAAAAATTTTAAATTTCTTATTTTTTATCTTCAAAGATTAAATTTATCATATTGCATCCTCAATATATATAAAAAATTACAATGTGACGCTTCTATTAGCTTCCATCAAGCCATTGACAATGTCGAAAAAATTAACAGAAAGGCCACATTACAGCACTTTTAATATATTGAGAGTGTAATGTGAAAAAATTAATCTTTAAGGGTATAAAGTGAAAAACTTAAAATCTTTCAGGGTGCAAAGTGAAATTCGCCCTAACTGCCTTCCTGGGCCTCACTTGGGTTCGTGCTCCAGCTGCATTGTAGCACAGCTCCTCTGTCCCCGTAGGCGTAGGCTGATATTTGTACTTTTCTCTAAAAAAAGACCACTAAAATGCTGCAAACAAAAGGCCATATATCTTGCACAGATTCTAGCAATCCCATTTCATAGCATCCAACTGTAGTAATTTTGGTTTGCCACATTCTCCAATACAAAAAGAATCAGATGAGCACGATAGGAGCTCACATGGATCACGGATCCGAGATTTGTCGTTCAAAATAAGTTCTAGGCAAATGGTAAACTTGAAAACAACATAACGTTCAGATGAAAATTGGATAAACACAAAATATGCAATTGCCAAAGTCAGACCATACTGTATATTATAAAAGAGTAAGAAACCTAATCAACCTTTGTAGAGGAGTCAATTGAATAATATGTAAAACTACAGCTCTTTACAACTTCTACCTCGAGATTAAAAGCTGTTGAAAAATTATTGCATTGCACCTCACTTGGATCCTAACTGGCGATCAGCCTCCTGTAATGCTCGGACAAGATGCGTTACACGATATTGGAGCTTTGCATTCTCTGCAGCAAGCTGTTGTACCTCTTTCAGAGCCTGAAGTTACAAATATTTGGATTTTAGTTCAGCAGGTCAACATAGTTTCTAGCTGAGAAAGGGAAGACATGCAAATTCATACAACCTTTTCTCTTTCTGAAACCTGCTCAGCTTTTACATCTTCTAACTTTGACCGAAGGTCACTAACCATCTTCAGCAATTCCTCATTACCTGATTCTAAAGGAAATAAAAAACAAAAACAAAAACAAAAATATAAGGATAATAAGGAAATGAAAGAAAAGGACACATACTAATTTAGATAGTGCTAGGAATCATACCTCTCTTACTAGCAAGTGCAGCTTCGAGTCTTGCCAAGCGGTCCTTTATTCCAAACCCGAGAAAATTAGTGAAATGTTGGTGATAATAGCAGCAAAAAAGAAAATACAAGTGAAAAAATATATCTATAATCATTTCAAAGGTTTCCATATGAACCATAATTGGATGTGTGGATCATAATATGACCATTTAAAAGGAAAAAAATGAATATTTCATCCATATAATGTAACTATTTGTAAACAGTATAACTATCACGCGCCGTTCTATTTTCCCTATTTCAGTAATTATTTATTCAGACTCTCCCTAGCACAAATCCCTTACTCGGTCCAGTAAAATTGAATACTTACGCAAGTTTTCTAGATTATTTTACTGTAATCACCAACTCACCAATGGATGTTTGGTAAACTAGAAAGAAAAGAATTAAAAATGGGTATATTCGTGAAATTGTAGAAGTAGCAACGGTTGTTTGGGCTAGAATCGACAACGGTTGTTTGGGCTTATTTATAGAAGACCTAATCCTGCATCACAGAAAAAGAGTAAGGTGATACCTATCGATGCTAATGCAAAAGATAGGGGTAAATCAAAATAAACTCTGAATGAGATGATAAAAAAATATTATAGTTTGCTATATAACCACGTATATGGCCTATTATAAAACACAATAGATAAATAAAATTCATTTAGTCGACTCCAAATAGTTGGGATAAAGTTGTGTTGAGTTGTTAAGTTGAGTACTCTCACCAATCCACCGAAGCCAACATATTGAAGGAACCTATCATCTATTGCCTTACAATTCTTTGTATAAGTTGTTACATAGTGGCGGTGCTCGTGATGACAAAGTGTTTTGTATATAAGTATTCTTACAGAAATAGAGTTTCCATTTTTTCGCTTTTATTTATTGACTTATTTAAGAGGTACATCTACTTTTAACTTATTCGAGAGTAATTTGAATACACTATTTTTTTTATAGTACGTATGAGAAGTCATAGGTCCTAATAGCACTTTTTCTAAATCATCTCAAACGGCACGCAAATTTGTTATGTCTCAGCCAATAACATGGGTTGTCTAGGCATGATTTAACTATTGCAATTGGTGTCGAATAAGACTCTTAAGGTTTCCCAACAAAGCTTTCTTTCCACTCCTCTCTAAAATCTTAGGTTACTCTCGTGGTATTAGATATAAACATGAGAGAGTGCAAGGCCACGTTGCATGAGTCATGGATAACTACAAAAAGGGATTTCCTACCAAAAAAATTACAAAAACGGAGGAAAACAAAATCCTTAAATTGTTTGTAATTGAAACTGGTCGAAGTTTTCTTAACAAGTGTGAATGATTTAGGGAACTCATTGAGAGCATGGAATGCATTACTACAATCTTTATAACAAAGATATGAATACATGTGCAACGAAACCTCAAAAGTACGGACACGAATTGGGACACACAATACGGATACGACACAGATACATCAATATGAAATTTTTCATATAAGTAGGATACAAACACGTTAAGAGACACGATGAATATTAGATATTTATTTTATACAAATGTCTATAAAAGAAAATAATAACATTTTCAATCAACTAATCGTACAAAAATCTAAAAATAATAAGATATTAACAGGAAATCATTAACGTAACAATCCCACCATATCACATGATCTTAATCATTCAATTCAACATTTCCACAATACGAACATTTTTCATCATGAAATCACAATAAAAATAAAGTCTCAATCATATCAATAAAAATCATCTTAAAATACATAATCCAAGATTAATAATAGCTAAAATTATAATTTAAAAAAGTGCAAATTTTGGTCACAGAGAATCATCTGAATCTAGTGATGAAAGTCTCGTTCTCTTCCTCTCTTATCTTTTATTTGCTAGGAGCTAGAGCTTTTCTTTTCTCTTTGGTCAATATTTGCTATGCGTCACAAACTGTTGAACAATCCCAGAACGAACTAATCAAATCTCAGTCATAAGTCTTTTCATATCACAACTGCGACCACCCCTATCTCTTTAAAATAATAAAAATAATCCTATTTATACAGTCACCTAACATGTTTTAAACATTTGATAAAAAAAAAACCCCTAAACATGTCCTGAGTGTGAGCTGTGCTCTTTGTGTTACACATCCTCGTGTCTGGGAACAAGAGTTCCAACATGTCCAAAACACATCCGTGCCCCACACATGTCCAACACCGACACTCTAGTCTAAATAAGGTCTCTGTGATTCCTACCCCATAACTAGTACTATAATATATGGCCATGCATCTGCACTATGTGAAAGCAAATATCTATCTAAGAATAAGAAGAAGAAATTAGAAAAATATCATTCATTCATAACCTATGTCAAAATTCAACTACCAACTCTAACTAGTATCTATGCCCAGAATTAGTTCCAATAATAAATCCGAAGTTCATTCCACAACTGGCGCTTTTATCCAACCCCTCTGGATTCTCCATCACAACCAAAGAATTACGTTTGGTAGGGAAACAGAGCAACATACAAAAACATGATGGGAACATAAGACCAATACATCATTTATTCAGAAAGAAAACATAAACAATAAAGGCATAGCACAAAAAACAAAGGAAAAAGAAAGAAACAAACACCAATCAAAGATCATGAAACAAACATAAAAAAAACTGAGCCAAACCACTGATATACAAAATATTAATCATCAAAGTGTTGCTATTTTCAGTAATTATTCTCCAAATGAAAAATAAAGCAATCAACAAACATTACCGACATCTGACGTACAAACAAATATAAATGATCTAACCTCATGCACAGAATCCTAAGCAATCAAAGGTAAACAAGAGAAATTACAGCTTAACTAAGGTATTACATCGAATAATAAGAACGCAATGCATCAAACTGTGGCATAATCAAAAACCCAGAAATAATTGAAGATCGAACACAGCAGAAATTGGAACAATCTACATACTGATTAGAAAGAGACAATGAAAACAACACAGATGCTATAAGTATAGTGTATTCATATAAATTGAATAGAGTATGTAGTTAGGGAAACCTCCGCCTCAGAAGCTCTTTGGTAGAATGGTTTCAACAGGTCCTGAAGATCATTTGGCGCCGCCATTTTGCACTGCCCTAGATTCGGGCAAAGTCAAGCTCACACACACACAGAGTTGCTCAGAGTATGGATATACAACTGTGGAACTGTCGCTTTTTCTCTGATATAGGGATGGCCAAGGGGTTCGGTGTGAATTTACGAAATAACCCTTTTAGATTCGCTTGAATGGTAAAAATTGGAATTTTCAAGCATAATTTTCTAGTTTTGCAATAAAATGCATTTTTTTTATGGTTCTGATATTATCTGCATATTCCAAAAAAAAAATTCACACAAAATTAATAAATTTTATTTTAGTCTTGGCGTAAGTCCGATGATAAAATGATGGGCTCGTTATCCTTATCAAATAAATATGTCAACCGAACCCACTAAACATGATTTATATTTAACTTGTAGCCGATATGAATGTAACTATATATGATTACAAATGGTATTGTTTGAACAAATATAATATGACACGATTTATAAATGACACGAACTCAACCCAATCCCATCCATCAAGAAGTAGTTGAGAAGGAAAAAGTAAAAAAAAAAATTGCACTTCTGGAATAACACCTTTTGAAAACACAAAAAAAAAAATAAAACTGAAAAACTGTAAGTCATAATAATTATGCCCTAGTTTTATATTTTAATACAAATAAATTTGTTATTGTTGTTGTTAGATCAATATTGTAATTGATTAATTTTGTGGAGTCCATTGTACATCTTAATATTTTTCATGGTTGTGATGCTATCAAGTTGAAGATCCAAAAACGTCATTGAAGGGAATAGATTAAGTATCAAAGTAATATCATTCAAACTCCGTATGCACATTCATACTTAGTACAAAGGTAATGAGTTAGACATCTAGATGAACTCTTAGTTATTTTAACTTAAGATGATTAGAATAAAAATGAAAATGAAAGAAATCCGAGTATAGATGCTACGTGTTTTGAAAAAAAAAAAATCTAAACAATTGTGTTTCTAAAACATAGATTTAGTCATTATCAGACCTCTATTGGAAACCACCCCTTAGTGCTCAAGATACCAAGTTTGTTGCTTGATTTTATGCTTTTAAAAATTGGGAGGGACTGATCTATGTTTGCTAGCTTTCTCTAGAACGGTCTCTTTATGACTTTAGGAATAAAATAGAAAAAAGTAATGGAAGAGTACAGAGCTCACTTGAGCAGTCCTTCTTGGTCACTCGAGCAGTGTTCATGGTCACTTGAGTGATCAGTACTCCTGGTCATGATTGAAACATAATTTTCATTTTAGCGACACCGTCTTATGACTGCCCTACCACCGATCAAGTAGTCATCCGTGAATGTGAGTTTTCTTGTTTACCAAGAGGTCCAAGACTACCTTATAACAGACATATTAATAGGGAGAGCATTTTCTACAACGAAGTTAAGCTTTTTATGAGATTTGTAAGAGATAAAATACATTTTTTACTTGAGAGCTTCCACCACTAACATAGATCTTTAAACCTAAAGGTTACCACTAGAGATTCTATCTAATCTTACAAATTGGTTTAGAACCAAACCAATTGGTGTGTGCATATCGGGGATCGTTGGTGTGCCCATGATTGCTCGATGTCTAAACAAACCATGTGGCGAGGAGTCCAAGTGAAGCTCCGTATATGTCGAAGAAGGGCCTTTGGCGGAGAGACAATAAGGAAATGACCATGTGGTCATGGTATTGGTTAAAGTATAAGACTTGAGTACTTGTATATTGACTTTGTGAGTAATGGATTAGATTTTGGTGAATCGAGAAGATTCTCCGTTGTTTTTCCTGTGAGAGTTTTTCACGTCAACAAATCGCTTGTGTTCATATTGTTTATTTACATATGCACATGTGATTGTTTACATACACACGCGCTATGTGTTTGTTGATTTGAATGCTTGAGATATAAATCAACCATAGTTGTACTTGAGTTTGGATTTTTGGAGTCACTGTGAGATTGATTGCTTGAGTGAATTAATTGAAGATTAATTAACAATCAATCATCATGGTTAAGATGGGTTACGGTGACTAAAGGGGTTATCATTAATTAATATATTTGATTAAGAAAAGGTAATTGTGATCAATTAGATTTTAATTGGTAATCAATTAAGCTTAAAATTGAAAGACCTATTCACTTCTTCTAAGTAAAGTGTCTATTGCTCTACATGTATAATTTGTGAGGAAATATCTACATTAAGTTCCCCTCTCGAAACAACAATTGTAAATATTACAATTACTTTATATATGTATAAAGTGAATGACCTGAACCTACAAATTACTACACCAATTAAATATGAATTATTGAATATTAGTGCATTGGTCTATAACTTCTACTTATTGATATATCACCTTTAATTTTGTATTTGATAGTCATTATTGAAAATTAGTGCATTAAAATGCTCACATATTAATTGGAGAGATATGAGTTCTCGAAAATCTTAATCCTTTCAAACGCTTGATGAGATTGTAAGATCTATACAAACTTGAAATTAAGTGAAAAAAATTCATGAAAAATATATGTTTGAAAACCAATAGACCACATTTTTATGATTCGAATGTACTCCCATAATAACACATCAAGAAGGTAGATTCACAATGAATTGATATCATATGGTTGAAAATAAAATAATAATGTTGTGTTTTTAAGAAAAATTGTCAATCTCAAATGACCGAACATTTACTATTCCTTGAAAAGAATGTGTTTAAACGGTCAAGAAGAAAAATAGATTGATCATAACTCTATATAATTCTTGAAGAACTAATTCATCCACACTATGTTATATCTTGCAGTTGCTATATTTCTTTAGCTTTATATTTTCTTACATCCTAATGCATTGTATTTTATGTATTTAAGTGATTATGGGCATGACCTTGACTGCTTGATAGAAATAACAAACTAAAAAGTAATGGCCATGATTCTTAAAATAACGATACTAGAATGAATGTTACAAAAGAATCAATATGTTATTTACCGGGAAAAAAAATTATGTTACTGAGGAAAACGAATGACAAAAAAAAAAAATTACAAGATACAAAACGCTCCTAGCAGCACAAGAGTTTCTGCAGAAATCCTGAATTAATTATAAAAAAACATACTTACATGTAATAGATGCAATTATATTTCAGTATCTTATTAATCTTACAATCTCAGAAGGACTCAACATGGATCTTATAGACGTTATTACGTATTTATATGAAAAGTTAAATACTAATATTTGTATGAAAGTCCCAAAAAAATTGCAATTGCTTAAAACAAACACGTTAAAATCACGAAACATATACTCAATTAAGTTGAGACGATCCTTATATAGATTAAAACAATCTTGAATAATGTGATATAATTGTCTGAGTGAGTTTTTGATAAATGAATTTGGTAAACGATTTGGTAAATAAATATGGTAAATGAATGCTGACATGAAACTGAATGACTCAATCCATGTTAAAGAGCATATTTTCTCTCAATAATAAGACAGCATGTTTTTTTTCTTTTTTCTTTTTTCTTTTTGGTTCACTAAGCATTTCCTTCCCAAGAATCTGCACACCTGCTGCTGACTCCTTTACTCAATTTTTTTGAAATGTGAGTGAGTCAGTCAAGGCTGCCCAAGAAGTGAAGGCCTGTAGAAAGCATGGCTTTGTGCAATCTCGATTCGATCACGGGGGTCGTTCAGGTTTTCATCCCTCAATGCCTGGAGAATGGCTCGTGACTGTTGTTTCCTGAAGATCATAAAAAAACCAAAAGCAGAGGATTAGATTCAGAAAAAAAAAATTCACTAGTTTCGCAAACATGATTTATATTTCACGAAGAAAAAAAAATCGACATAAATAACTCTATAATATGAAAACATTAAGTGGTGGCTCCTGTTCAGCTATTATTAATGAGAAAATACCTCGCTATCAATATCTTGTATAATGTCTTTAAGATAGGGCAGAGCTCGGCTGGAGCAACAGGCTTGCTTTCTTCCGGATGCAATATACTTAAACTCGACTGGCTAAGAAGTTCATAAAATGCTCCCACCGCAGAGACTCCCTGTTGAGAAAAGGGAAGAAGAGTAAAAATCTATTTTCTCTGAGATAGAATGGAGAGGGGTGTGATAAGTTTTTGATGTAATTATTGAATGGAAAACACAATGAATAAACTAAAACGTCTAAACTCCCAAGTTCCCACCCTGACCATAGGTGAGGCCTTAAGGGGAAATTGTGGCACAACGATGATTGTTGTGTTGTAACAAAAAAATGTTGTGCGTGAGGAAGTCAAGACGAGGAGTCTAGATTTGTAGCTCATGAAGAGAACTGGTAATGATATTCATACATCATGTAATTACTCCAAGGATATGCATGCCAACATCACAATCATAATTTGACAAGCAACTTCCACTACTTAAGTTTGCCTTCCTTTTCCAAGATTTGATTCTCAGTGACGTGCAGAGATCCCAAAGGTTGCTATTTTGGGGATATATGTGCTCTTAATTCAATCAATGAGTTTCAGAGAGCGCCCTTAGAATGTAAGATCAACACTATTGTCCAAGGGATAATATGTTCAGAAAATATGCTAATGAGGTTAATATCTAGGCATTTATCTAGGAATATACATATATAACATAAGAAAAAGGATAATTCCGTAACCAATGCCTGAAATACATGTAGTGCACTGACAAAGCTCCAAATGCCGTTGCTTATCCATCCAAGTTATCTATGGTTAAGCAAATAAAGCCACTACACTAAGCGTACAAATTGACTAACCCTCATTAGCATATTTGAAGGAAGAGAAAATAAGACAGTCTTGAAAGGTTTGGAGTAATTTGAAGAGAAGTACCACATATGAGCATCTGATACAAGCATTTATGAAAAAGGGTAGCCAAACCCTAACCTTTTTTTTCCTCCCATTCCCTCCACCTCATCTTAAGAGTCAAAAGGATGAAGTTTTCAAAAAGCCTTCTTTCTGTTCTCTTTTCTTTTTACTTACCAAGCAGTGCAAAAGTAAAATAATGTTGTAACTAATGGTACCTCCAATAATATTTTCGTAAAGAAAATTATTTTTGGTACTGCCCAATTTCATTCAAATGTTGAAGGTGAAGAATCTGCAAATTGGATGCCCAAACACTATATCACAATAGCCCACCTCAAAAAGGAAACCTTAACTTAGCAGAGGCGGACAAACAGGGAGGCCAACAGTGGTGCACAAAAAATTAGCCTTCTGAACAGCCAGAGTTTGACACAGATATACTTTGGAGAGTTTAAAATGGAAGTACTTACCTGAATCATCCCTTTGCCACTGATGTTGTCACCCATATCCAGGCTCAGCTCCCCCTTGGCTATCATTTGTCCATACCAGGCATTTCTACCTTTCAACAGGGTGACATAAGTATCAGCCAGCAATGGTCCAGCAAGCTTCTCAGGTTCTTCCGTCAACAAATGAGTGATAAATATCATCTCAGATGTACAGTGTGCAAAATATACAGATTTGCCGGTAGCACTTTCATTGGTTAGAGCTGCTACCATTCCTGGGCAAATCAAATTGAAATGCAAGAATAACGATTACAGATTTCGAATGGAGAATTTTCCATAAGTTTCATTCAATCAATTTGTTGGGAAAAATCTTATTCAAGCTTCAGATTTGTAGAATCTTATTCAGGAACAACACTTTATAAACTAATGTGAAGAAAGGGGCAACATATCTTACTTGATGAAATACTATTCTTGGCAATCAGTTTGAAAACCTTGTTTCAGTGAGATGATTGCCCATATTTATCCGCATGAAACACAAACATCGTCTTATCAGTTTGACTTGCAGATTGGTTGTCCTACTTTCAGAAGTGAATCTTAGATGTGTTGCCTTACTTGCAGAATTCTTACGGGCTCATGTGTTGCACGTAAACACAAATAGAATTTCGAAAGGAGACTTGTATACATTTAAGAGTAGCTGATATCGCCTATCCCAAATAATAAGCTCTAAGCCAGTGGAGCTAATTGATATGAAGGATTGACCACTCACTTCAAATAAATGAGGCAAAAATATACATTTCAAATGAAGAATGTGCTTCCCAAGCACACAGCAGAGCAAGGCACAAATCATAAACTAAAAAAATTCTTTCAAAATTCATGAGACTGGCAATTGAAGTACAAGTAACAGATGATCACTAATCTAAAATCAATCACAATGACATTCTTTAGCTAGTTGAACTAGGAAAAATATTCGACAAAACAACTCTTGAATTATCTATTAATACTTTGATACCATCATTGATGTAGATCGTAATAAGAATTAGGGATGAGAAGGGAAGAAAAAGAGGATGAGAAAAGAAGAAGAAGGGGATGAGAACAAAGAGAGAATTTGAGACAGAAAGATTCAGGATCAATAATCAATAATAATCAAAGGTAACATACAACAAATATGTATTCCCGATATATATATATAAGGAGTTCACAAATCCTATACATATATAAAGAGATCACAAACCCTAAAATAAATAAATAATCAAAATGACAACTAAGTCCCTGAAAAATAAAATGACAAATAACTCCTAACTCCTACGTCTACGTCTACTATAACTATATATAATCCGATTCTTATCATTTCCCCCCGCCTGAAAAGAACTTGCCTCCGGAGAGATACAATCATGATAATGCTCTAGAAAATCAGGGTTAAGACAACGAAACTCCTTCTCAGTAATCCATGAATCATTAGTCTCTGAACGATATCTCCACCGAATAAAATAACGACGATATCCTCCGTCCGAGCCCACAATCTGATCGTCAAGTACATCTATAATCTTGTCATACAGTTGTGGTGGAAACAGTGGAAGAATAAGAAATGTAGGTGATACTAATGACAAAATAACTCTACCTGTAGAAACACCTGCTGGCAGCATAGGAGGCTCAAAAGTACCATGATAAAGAGACAAGTCCTCCACATTGAAAATATGACTAATACTCATATTTGAAGGTAAGTCAAGATAATATGCATTAGGTCCAACCTTACAAAGAATACAAAAAGGGTCAGTAGCTCGAGCATGTAACTTTTTGAAAGAATTTTTAGGGTAACGTTCAGGACGCACACGAACTATGACATAATCTCACACAGTAAATTCTTTATTCCTACAATGAACACCTGCAGTCAATTTATAATTCTCATTACTTAATATAATTTTTTGTTTTATGTCCACATGCAAGTCATGAATATGTTGGGCAAAAGCTTCGAGTGAGTGCGAAGGGCGGGAATCAGGAGGTAAAGGTATTAACTCAATAGGTTGTCTAGGGGAATGACCAAAAACAATCTCAAAAAGGGATCTATCAGTCGACATGTTGACGGAGTTTTTATTAGCAAATTCAGCAGTAGGCAACAACAAATCTCAATTTTTCATCTTCTCACCAACTAGACACCTAAGTAAATCTGCCAAACTACGATTGACAACTTCAGTATGATCATCAGTTTAGGGATAAAAGGCAGAGAAAAACGTAAGACTAGTCTTAAAGAGTTTCCAAAGTGTCTTCCAAAAATAACTCACAAACTTGACATCCTTATCAGACACAATGAAAATAGGCAACCTATGTAGTTGAACTACCTCTCTAAAAAATAACTTTGTTACATGTGAAGCATCAGTAGACTTAGTGTAAGAAATGAAATTGACCATCTTAGAAAATCGATCCACGACAACTAGAATGGAATCATTACTACAAGCTGTTTTAGGCAATCCTAACACAAAGTCCATACTAAGGTCTCTCTATGGTGTATGTGGAACTGGTAATGGTGTGTATAACCCAGTGTTTTGTTTCCTAGCCTTTGCTAACTGACAAGTGCGACACTGTGACACTATCCTAATAATGTCATGCCTCAAAGTGGGCCAATAAAACCTATCATCAACAAGTGAAAATGTCTTATCCCTACCAAAGTGGCATGCCAAACCTCTCGCATACAATTCCCAAATCAGGAAATCCCTAAGTGAAGCACGGGAAATACATAGGCGCGACCCTCTAAACAAGTAGTCGTCCCTAAGGAGGAAGTCAATGTACTCATGACGGTTACCAGCCTGAACACCTTGAAAAATGATACCAAAATCACGACAAGAGGGATACTCATCTCTAATCCTATCAAAGTCGATCACATGGTCACTCATAGTCTGTAAAATAGCAACTACACGACTAAGAGCATCCGTAAACTTGTTTTTAATGTCCGCTCAGTGGTAAAGAACAAAAGTATACTCCTACAAGAATTCAACCAACCTAACGTGTCTAACACTCAATTTTCTCTGAGAATGAAAATATTTCAATGCCTAATAATCAGAATATAATACAAACTCATATGACAATAGATAATACCTCCAATGACAGAGAGCTTGTACCACATCGTAGAACTCTTTGTCATATGTAGAATATCGTTGTTTAGCTTCATTGAATTTTTTGCTGAAGTAAGCAACATGATGACCCTCTTGACTCAAAACTCTACCTATCCTTACACCAGATGCATCACAGACAACCTTAAACACCTTAGAAAAATTTAGGTGTCGAAGGGCAGGTGCCTCTGTCATCTTGTGCTTAACTTCTTGAAAGCTCTAGTTACAATAAGAGTCCATTGAAAATCTTATTTTTCATGCACTCTATGATGGGAGTCATAATAGAACTAAGCCCCATAATAAATCGTCTATAGAAGGTGGCCAAACAATGAAAACTTTGAACCTCAGAAATTGTTCGTGGCAATTCCTAATAGCACAAATTTTCTCTGGGTCAGTGCAGTACCATGCACAAAAATAACAAATCCAAGAAAAAGCACTTGAGATTGCATAAAGGAGCACTTCTTAAGTTTGCATAGAATTTTTCCACATGTAGTGTATGAAAAACCTATCGAAGATGATCCAAGTGCTCTTCTTTAGACCGATTGTAGATCAAGATGTCATCAATGTTAAATATCATCAGATTAGAAGAAAAGATAAAAGAGAGAAAAATAGAGAATGGTTGCATTACAGCTTAATAGAAAAATACATACAAAAGGCCTTATATATAGTAAGATAACATAAAAGAACAAAATGACTAAGCTACCCTTAAAACTAAATATTCTAACTACTCTAACACCCTTCCTCAAACTCATGATGTGGTAGCAGAAAACATCAAGAGTTTGCCAAGAAGAAAACAAAAGCAAGTAATAGTATGCAATTTTGTGAAAAAAAAATTGTTAACTACATAGTGGAAGAAAGAAAAGAGAGGGAGATAGTGCCCAACTGAAGATGACGACACACAAAGTGACAATCAATCTCAATATGCTTTGTGCGCTTATGAAAGATTGAGTTGTAAGCAATCTGAATAGCATTGGTATTGTCACAATACATAGGAGTTGGTGCAGGTAATATGATGCCAAAATTAGTAAGGAGTCATCGCAACCAAACTATCTCAGCTACAGTAGATGTCATAGCATGATATTTAGCTTCAGCAGATAAACGAGAACCAACAGTTTGCTTCTTGCTTTTCCAAAAAATAAGAGAATCACCAAGAAAAATACAAAAACCCATAGTGGACTTACGGTCCATAGAATCACCAGCCCAATCAGCATCAAAATAAGCCCTAAGTTCCATAGAGGAATAGGATGAGATTAACAAACTCTAGTGCAGAGTACCTCAAAGATACCGAAGAATACGAAGAATCACAGCCCAGTGAACAGTGGTAGGTAAGGCAATAAATTAACTAACAACATGAACATCATAGGAGACATCCGAATTAGCAATTGTAAGATATACTAAACTCCCAACAATAGCGCGATAGAGTGTAGTCAGACAGGGGAGTACCATCAGAATAAAAGTAACAAACATTGAGCTCTAAAGGTGTTTCAACTATCCGATTATCTGATAAACGAGCTCATTGAATAACATCTGAAGTATACTTAGACTGAGAGAGAAGATACTCTTTAGGAAAGGAAGCAGTCTCAATACCCAGGAAATATTTAAGTTGTCCCAAATCTTTCATCTCAAAATGGTCTTGCAACTGGGTTTTCAATAAGCATATGACAATAATGTCATCACCCGTAATAATCATATTATCAACATATAGTAAGAAAATAATAGAACCTGAGGAAATAGACCGTAAAAAGAGAGTAGAATCATGGTCACTGGTGCGAAAACCCAAATCACAAATAACCAAAGAAAATTTGGCAAACCATGCCCTGGGAGCCTATTTAAGCCCATATAAAGCTCTGTGAAGTCGACATACTTGACTAGGACTATGAGATAATCCAGGAGGAGGAATCATAAAAACCTCTTCACTTAAATCTCCATGAAGAAATGTATTTTTTACATCTATCTGAGATAAATTCCATTAGCGAATGGCAACAACTGCAATCATGGTGCGAATAGTGGTCATCTTCGCAACAGGGGCAAAAGTCTAATCATAGTCTATACCATACTCCTGAGCAAAACCTTGGCTACCAATCGAGCTTTATATTGTTTCACATAACCATCAGACTTGGTTTTTATCTTATAAAACCACCTACAATCAATGGGGAGTTTACCAGGTGGTAAATGCACTAGTTCCCAAGCTCTGGTCTTATGTACGACAAATAATTCCTCATCCATAGCCTGTTTCCAAAGTGGATTAAGTAAAGCCTCCTTGTAGGAGGTGGGTTCAGATAAGGAGTAAATAGAAGTAAGGAAAGAACAAAAGTCAATAGAATAACAAGTGTTACTCCAACTAATCATGTCTAGACATTTGCGAGAGCGTTGAGGATAGTGCAGGGTATGATCCACATTGTCTAAACCTGATTGGGTGGCAGGAGAAGAAAGGGGAGACACCACATCTGTAGAGAGGACAGATGGGTTCCTGTGAACATATGTATGCACAATGGAGGAACGAGTGATGGGTACATCAAAAACAGTCATATCACCAACATAAGTGTCAGAGGGAACATCAACTGAAAGTGGGTCAAAATAAATGAGATCAGATTTATGCAAATGTGAAGAACTGGATGGAATAGAAAAGAAGGGAATATGCTCCATAAAAATAACATGACGAGAGACATAGATTTTGTGTGAAACAGGATCATAGCAACGATACCCTTTTTGACATTTACCATAACCAAGAAAAACACATAAAACTGAACGAGCAGAGAGCTTAGTACGAAGAACACTAGGAAGCAAAACAAAATAGGTGCATTCAAATACATGCAAAGAGAAATAATCAGGTGACTTACCACATAGTTTCTCAAATGAAAAAAATCCAAATGTGATGACAGTGAGAATAGAATTAATCAGATGGACTCCAATAAGAACTGTTTCCCCCCAAAAAGAACTTAGGACATTTGCTGATAGTAAGAGAGACTGTGTTGTCTCCATAATATGTCAGTGTTTGCGTTCTGCTGCACCATTCTGTTCAAGTGTGTCAATACAAGAAAATTATCAAATAGTGCCATCAGATTTTAATAGATCACAAAAAGAATTGAAAAAATATTCTCATCCTTGGTCACATCAAAAATATTTAATAATAGATAAATATTGAGTACGTATCATAGCACGAAAAAACAGTAAACACAAAAAAATTTAGAATGATATTTCATGAGATAAACCCAACAAAACCTAGTATAATCATCAATAAAAGAGACATAATATTTAGACCCTCTTTTTTTTGGGAACAGGAGCTGGTCCCCAAACATCATAATGAATCAGATCAAAAGATACAAGGGAGCTAGTGGAACTTTTATTAAAAGGCAATGCAGTAAATTTAACTAACTTGCATCCACTACAACTGAAAATATCATGACATTCTAAATTACTTAAATGACCAGTAGAGACTAAAAATTTCAAACGAGAGTGGGACACGTGACCAAGACGAGAATGCCACAAATAGAAACTAGAAGATTGTGAATTTAAATGAAAGGAAGATAAATCAACAGTAGAAGCAACAATATCAAGATGTATATATAACTCATCTAACACATATAATCCTCTCTTTCTACTGCCTGTCCCAATCAGTTTCTTGAAACGTGGATCTTGTACAATACATCCACAAGAGGAAAAATGAACTGAAAATCCAGAGTCAAATAGTTGACTAATTGAAATATAATAAACATCAGAAAGTGTTAGATGCGGAGAAATTATAGATCCAACACCAGCCAATGACATTTGTGTACCATTAACTGCAAGCATAGAAATAGATGGAGGAGAAAAGGTAGATGCAAATAAGGAAGAATCACTAGTTATATGATGGATAGCACCTGAGTCGAAGACCCAAGTGATTCGAGATATACCTGAAGGACCCGAAGTAAACGAACCTATATAAGATAAGATGGAGAGAGTATTAGGCTGTTGCAGAAGCTTCTACAATTGATCAGCAATCTTAGTCAATTTTAAACTAATTGATAGATGAGAGCCAGAATTGTTACTCGCCATAATTGTTACTAGCCAAAAATAACAACAATCAAATTAACTGAACCAATTCCAAACCACCAAGTCCAACTGAAGTTCAAAAGTCCAGCAAGAATAGAAGCCAAACATACCCAACAATTACAGTCCAATGGAAAAATCAAAGTCCTTGCAAGAGAACAATAGCCCCATCAATCTAAGGCTGTCAATTTTTAACCTGGAACACGAACCCGACTCGAACCGAACCCAACACGAACACAAAAAAAACACGATTAGTTGACACGGTAATAAATGGGTCAAATTCAGATTCGACACGAATAACACGATTAATGGGTACTGTAGATAGAAAATAATTATTTAACGAGTATTATATTCTTAAATAAGAATTTTATAATTTTTTATCATTTTTAAATAATATTATATTAGTTGTTGTCAAATTAAATAATTTTTTATTAACACGAATATTGACCCAAACCCGACACGTGCCGAAATGACACGACACGAAAAAAATACGGCAAAAAGTGACACGACACGAAACTGACCCGACCCGACACGTTTGACACCCCTACATCAATCAGTCCAACAGCTCAAACAACAAATATCAGACAACCCAAAAGCCCAAAGTAAAAAAGAGCAACAAAATTCCAGCTCAGCCCAAACTGACAGCGACCTGTCTTGCAAACTGGAGCAACAAACAGCGAACAACAGAAACAGCGAGCAGAAGCAACCCAACGAACAAAAGCAAACCCAAGTATCCAACAAAATAACTTATTAATGGAGCCTAGCAAACAAAGTCCAAAAGCTCCAAACTACAAACAATAAATAATCAGTCACAAAGCCCAGATCTAAAGCCCGAATCCGCAAACAGAAAAGACCTAGCAAACAGAAATCCGTCCAAAAGCACAGAACCATGGCCTAAAGCAGCAAAGATCAGGCTATACTGTTCAAGACAGAGGAAGAGAATCACAAGTTTTACTGTACAAATCAGTCACCACAGATTGATCAGGCCCAAAATTACAATCGATTAGAAACAAACTCACTCTGCAGAAAATGCACGTTGCAATTAATCAATAGAAGGAGACACAAGACCTCGACATAGATAAGCCAACAACCACAGCCGACGTAGAAATCTCACAAGAAGTCAACACAAATCTGTTCAAACTACTACAAAACTCTCAATATAACCTCCATAGCACTAAATAGCACCTTGCAGGATGGATTAGAGGCAGAAAACTCAAACTAATTTTGCAAATTTTGCTGATCCATGAGTTTTGCCCTAGTTTCCAAAAAATACTAAAAAAAAAATCAAAAGTCCTACCAAATGACGACAAAATCTCAAACGAAGCACGTCATAGTGCATCCCATAAAGAATCAATCGTGACAATGGTCTATGTTGTGCCAGAGTGATGAATGAAAATTCTTCTGTTAGGTTTACAATATTGCTAGTTGTGTTTGAGGATCAAAATACTGTTCTGATACCATGTTAAATATCATCAAATTAGAAGAAGAGATAAAAGAGAGAAAAATAGAGAATGGTTGCATTATAGCTTAATAGAAAAATACATACAAAAGGCCCTTATATAGCAAGGCAACATAAAAGAACAAAAGGACTGAACTACCCTTAAAACTAAATATTCTAACTACTCTAACAATCAAAATAGACCACCACAAATTTTCTTAGGAAATGACGCAATATCTGAGTCATAACCCTCATAAATGTGCTAGATGCATTAGACAATCCAAAAAGCATGACCAACCACTCATAAAGTCCATCCTAGGTTTTAAAGGTAGTTTTTCATTCATCTCTTAGTCTAATTCGAATTTGATGATAACCACTGTGCAAATCTATTTTAGAGAACCAAAGTATACCGGCCAAAAGGTCAAGCATATCTTCAAGTCTCGGTATAGGAAATCGATTCTTGACAGTAATTTTGTTAATGGCACGGCTATCAACAAACATTCTCCAAAAGTTATCTTTCTTAGGGGTCAACAAAGCAGGGACAACACATGGACTAAGACTATGCCGAACAGACCCTTTTTGCAAAAGTCCATGTACTTACTTTTGGAGTTCAGCACGTTCAGTGGGGTTCATACGATAATGGGGAAAATTAGGCAACTGAGACCCTAGAACTAAGTCAATGGCATGTTGAACATCTCTCATAGGTGGCAACTCATCGGGTAGTTCCTCAGGCATCACATCGTGAAACTCTCTCAATAAACTATCAACCTCGGGTAAAACATTATCCTTAGATTCCAAAGGACTATAGGAAACTTCTTTGATAACTAGAGCTACCACTACGCCAGACTCTTTTATCTCTTTTTCAAATTTCCTATGGGCCAAGATGTGAGGGTCTTTCTTGTGAGTTGTTCGGGAATGTAACCTATGCTTTGAATTTTTACCTTCTGAGGGTTTTACAGGTTTTAACTTGATGGTTTTCCCCTTGTGCTTAAAAACTTAGGTATTTTCCCTCCCATAATTTGTCACATCTAGATCAAACAGCCACAGGCGACCTAAGAAGACATGAATGACATCCATGGGTACAATATCACACCAAATATGATCTGAATAGTCACCCATTTAAATGGGGACCATACATCTCTGTGAGACTGGTAAGAAAGTCTTGTCAACCCATGCAACCATGTACGGTTGTGGGTGTGTCTCTGGCTTAAGTTACAACTGAGCTATAGCCGATTTAGAGATGACATTCAATGAACTTCCCCCATTAATGACGACCTTGCAAACTTAACCTCCATATCGGACTAGAGTATGGAAAATGCTTGTGCGTTTCCATGCTTTTTTGTCTAAAGGGATGGATAAAATGCATCGCATCATACTAACACGGGTGTCATCGTTCTGCCATTCTTCCTCACCTTTGTCTAGTAACTCTAGGGGTTCCTCATCTAAAGGATCAACTTCTTGGTCAACATCCTCTCTGTCAAGTGAATTCTCTAACTCTTGGTCAATGGTCAAGGTACGCTAAGGACAGTGTAAAGCAATATGACCCTTGCCATGACAACGGTGACACTCTATAGAAGAACTGTCTTGGTGAAAACCAGTGAGTGTAGAATCTTGACCCCTAGTGGTATTACCTCTCAAGTTGGGGTAAGTGTTACCCGTAGATGAGATAGGTCCTGACTGGGTGATGCCTCGAGACTTATCAAATGGGACTGACCTTAATGGTTAAGATTCGCTAGTTTGAGAAGGCATGCGACGCTAAAACTGAAAGGGTGGCCTAAGGTATTGTTCAATCTCTAAGGCTTTATAATATGCTTCCTCAACTGTTTCAGAAGAGTATAAGTTAAGCTTTCTTAATCTCAGGTCCTAAGTCATTAATGAATTTTGTAACTGTTACCCAAGGCTCTTCTTTTATGTCACATCTCAAAAAGAGTTCTTCAAATTGAGTTAGGTAATCAGTCACACTCGAGGTCAATTGACGCAAGTTCATCCACTTGTCCAAGAATTGGCGCTTATAGTAACTAGGGAGATATTTATCTCGCAATTTGTGTTTCATCTTAGCCCATAAAGTAATGGGTTGTCCCTCTAAGCGTTCTTGGTCTCGTTGGACTCCCTGCCAATATCTCTTAGTCGAACCAACGAATTTCAGTTTGACAAAACGAACCCGATGGTTATGAGACATTTCATACCAATCAAAATAGTCATCCATTTCATCCAACAGGATCTAACCTACCATAAAAACTAGGAGCGTCAGCTTTGACTCTTTGTGTGATATTGCTAGATTCTTCATGGACATGTCTATGTCGAGGATTATAGTAACGCGGAGGAGGAGACCTATGGTATCTGTCACGTGGTCGGATGGGCTCACGTAACCATCCATGTTACCCTCTCCTGAATAGTTAGACATGACTACCTCAACGAGATCCTCATGAAAATTCTTACAACCTACGTTTCGTCCAAAAACGGTATTAGGAGGTGGCCTCCTATGTGGACACTAAACTCGGCTCCCCTAAGCTACCTACGGAGTGGGTAGAACACCTTGACATGAGTCAGTAGGATCTATCGAGAGAGGTAGATGTCAGTGCCTAACATGGTGTGTCTATCTGAACTGAGGTGAAACTGGTAACTCACCCTGGTCATACTCTAGTGGTCGTTTTTCCATAAACTTAGTCAATTGGACTAGTTGAGTAATAACTTGAGAAAGTTGCTGCCCTATTCCTTTAACTTCCTCATATAACAAGTCGACTGATTGTTTAGTGTCGGTCATATCAATGGTGAGGGTCTCAAATTTTTGTTCTAGTGCAGTATGAGACTCGAAAAGCTCACAAAGGGTCATAGTGAAAGTAATGTAAAATGTCAACTAGATTAAAAATTAAACCAAGTAATAAAAACTATAAATCAATGTGAATGGTCACACATAAGAACAAGCTTATTATGAAGAGATTCAAATAAACATGAGACAAGCAACAATAGGTTTAACAAGAAATTGGGCAAGCTAAGTTATGAAGGTAGTGTGTGGGAACAACAAACAAAGAAAGTTTAGGTATTTTTTTTTTTTACTTACCAACAAATATAAATATTAGTCACCAATTTCTAACGAAGAGAACTCGTACCTGGTGTTAGATTCAACTCTAAGTGGCTACTTGACAATTTAAAGGGGGATTCGACAAATTTTGAAACTTTTTGGGGTATTTTTATAATTTCTGAAACTTCTGGGTGACGTTTCTACAATTCTGAAGCTTTTGGATGGTGTTTCTAAATTTTTTTGAAGCTTATGGGGTGATTCTGTAATTTTTTGAAACTTTTGGGGGTGATTCTGAAATTTTTTGATTTTTTTTTTTTTTTGATTTCTAGATTTTTTTTTTACCTGGACAATGGGATCTAGGTTGGGACAGTGTCACCGATGAACAGTGCCGCAATGTGATTTTTTTTTTCCCTTTGATTTCTGTTTTTTTTTAAGTGGGATGTTGGCTAGGTAAGATGAACAATGTCACAAATGAACAATGGCCGATCAACAGTGTCGTAATGAGCAGTATTTTTTGAGATGAACAGTAATATTTTTTTTCTTTGATTTCTGTTATGTTTTTTTTTCTTTCCCTGGACAGTGGGATTTTGGCTGGCTTGATAAACAGTATTTTTGTGATGAAGAGTACATGAATAAACAATAGCCTTTTATTTTTTCCTGATGAGCAGTTTTGCTGAGATTTTTGTGAGTTGTACGAATCAAGATTAGACTCTGATACTAAATTGATGTAGATCGTAATAAGGAAGAATTAGAGATGAGAAGGAAAGAAGAAGGAGATAAGAACAGAGAGAGAATTTGAGAAAAAAAAATTCAATATCAATAATCAATAATCAATAATAATTAAAGGTAACCTACAATAAATATGTATCCCCTATATATATATATAAGGAGTTCACAAACCCTACATATATAAGGAGATCATAAACCCTAAAATAAATAAATAATCAAAATGACAACTAAGTCCCTAAAAAATAAAATAACAAATAACTCCTTACCCCTACATCTATGCATATATAATCCGATTCCCATCAATCATTGTTAGTGAAATCAAAACCTAAGGCAGACCAAAAATCCACGAAATAGTTCTAAGATATGAAATGGTGATGGCAAAGCTCTGATGTTGATTAATTAACTTCTTTATAATATTTTTGTATTATATTTGACATTTGCTATGATATACTTGAGGGAAGTGGAAACTGGATACTGCCATGCATACTAAAGAAAGACCACAACTCTGCATTGGAGTAATAAGTAACCCGTCTCTACACATGCACCTCTGCTTGGAGAATACCGTGGAGAATTTCCATCTTAAGTGATGGCACATCCACTTGAATTTAGGATGCCTTAGCATATAGCCGCAAAGTTGGTACACATTCCCTTTGTTTTCACTGAAATGATCATGGAAATATTAAGAGAACTCAGATACATTTCCCCTCATATTCCTGGAGCTTCATCACCGCCTTCCTGCTAACTAAATGCCAAAATAAGTCTGCCTAGTAGAAAATGTTATCATTTACAGCCACTGACAAGCTCTAATAGCCTGAAGTTGACCAGACATTGTGTACATTTAAGAAACTGACAGCACTTACCAGCACCAATTGCATAGACATTCTTTAGGCCTCCCATAACTTCATGAGTAACAAGGTCACTATTGTCCCATACGATGAAATGGGGCTGCCTTAGAAACTTAGCAAGTGGTATCCTCCACTTTTCAGCTCCACAAATTCGAGCATTAGCATATTCTTTGTTGTAAATCTCTGAGGCAATATTTGGTCCACCAAGATAAAGGATGTTCTCTATTGGTACTCCAGCTGCAGGCATGTAATATTATAGATTAGAAAACAGAACAGCTTGGTTGCAAACACATGAGGTAACCGAGGCACCCACGTGTGCGCTTTGTTGGGAGGAAGGGTGGGAGGTCGGAGGTGGACAAACGAGGAAAGCAGAATTTTTCATTTATTTTGCATAACATGCAAAAGGGTATCAACTTCTACATAAAGACAATAAAAGTCCACAACATAAATGAGAAAAGATACCTACTTCTTTGTGTGCAATTGTGCAGGTGTGCATTTAAGTATCTATGCATTGCTAAGTGAGTGCAAGCCTACAAGAGGTAATTGAAAGAAACGGCCATCAAGGAATAATGGTGCAAATGATTCTATTCAATAAAAAAGCTACCTAGTCTAGGGACAAAACATAGAATAGATTGTTGAAGATCAATTTTCAAGAAAACAATTGCTTAATGAATCAATTGCAATCATTGGTTTAATGCTAGGAAGCACAGATACTCGCTCGAGGGATGCCATGACAATGTCAGATACGTGTCTGACACGGCTAGAAGTATCCTAAATAGTAAATTCAATCGAACATGACTAGGATACAATGAGGACACGGCCAAAATTGTTTTTTAGTGTCACGACCGTTCACTATAGATCGGGACAAATATCATAATAGTTTTGCTGACAACAGTTCCAGGAATTATGGACTCAAGAAGACTTGCTTCTCTTGTCACTTTGGAGAAAATTATATTTCACACCATAGTGAATTGAATTTTCTCATCCTTTACAAATCATCAAGATACAAATAGAGCATACAAATGCCTGCAAAGTGTTCAATCCAGTTTATAAGGGGCACCACAAAGGAATAAGTGAAAAAAATAAGAAGTCTTATAAAAGAAGTCTTACTTGCTCGATTGATCATTTGTGTAGGCGTAATTATATGAGGAGCAGGTTCCAGTTCAGCCTCTATACCTTTTGCCAAAGAGATAATAATGGGCACTGTGATTCTCTCCTTCCAATATTTACTGATCTCCCCAAACACCTCACGAGTTTCAGTCGAAGGCAAGCCATTCACCACAATATCAGCATCCCAAACCGCCTCCTGCAAGTTTGTCACAACTTTCAAAGGACAAAGTGGTGTATCGATCATGTTCAAGCAAAACCCATCTTTCAAAATCTCATCTGCATAAAGTGTCCGATCACCCAATCTCGCCTCAACATACTTGAGATATGCACAGCGCCTAATCAATCTCCTCAATACATCCTCCCTTGAATTGATCACTTCAAAGAGATGTTCAGCTGTGGCTCTATCAACAGCTCTTCCAGGCCGTCTCCATATCCTGATTTGAATCTTATCTCTAAATTGACCATAGCTATCTTGAAGCAATGCAGCAAAAACGCTGCCCCATGCACCAGCTCCAATACCAACAATTCGCAACAAATCACCATCAGCCTTTCGAAGAATTCTGCGAAGCTCATCGAGCTTCTCTTCCAAACCATTATTGTTCTGTACGACTCCATTCACGTACGAAATATGACTAACCACTTCAATACTTCCAACCATCTTTTCCAAAGGAAAATCAACACTAAACAAGCACAAATCAACAGCTAGAACAGAAAATACAAATCTGTTTTAAGTATCAAGAAGGGTTTTCAAATGATCTACTTAAATTTCAAGCTCCAATTTCCACAGGTGTCAAATTTTTCCCAACCACAATCTGACCGTTAAATTTCTATGGGCTTTGCTGAACCCAAGTCCACAGTGCTTGGTTCTTCTCAACTGATCTAGATATTTAAAACAATGCATCTCAGATTTTAATATGGCATTTGAACCCTCAACTCACTATGCTAAAATTTTCTCAACCACACCAGATTTTGATATACCCACCTTTGAATTTTATATGAACTTTTAACAATCCCCCTCTTACATAGCCCAATTTCTGATCTAGTACACCAGATATTGATAACAACTTTCCCTCAATCCCAGGGTACTCAAATCTTCACTCTGCGACACCATTTTCCACTTCCCAGATCTTTACACTGACTAAAATGTAGAAGCTAAACTAGTAGAATTTTCACCTAAACCAAAACTAATCTCTTCTCTCTCTCAGATTTTCAAACCCACCAATCCCGTATCTTTTTCTTCTCCCACACCCAAATTCAATCTACAGAGAATAAACCCAAAGTATTTTATACATTGGATAATATATCCTCTTGGAGTTCAATTCATGGAACACAAAATACATAATAATTTTTAAAAAGTAACTCTGTAGACTCCGCCTGAGTTTGTTGAGCTACCCATCAGATTAAATTGAAAATAAGCAATGAGAAAATTCAAAAATACTGACCTTTACGTGTCGGACACTACACAGCTTTTATGAGAGTGGAAAATCATAAAACCCACCAAAGATTTTAGAACTTGGAGCCGGCATTGCAAAGCATTGTTCCGAAACTACAGAGAAAAAGTTGTAGAGAGAGAAAGAAAAAGGCATGAAACTTGCATGCAGGTGGAGAAAAATCTGATGAGTCGCACAGTGATGAAAACAGTTCACACTTGCAAATGATGATTTGTCTGTCATTATATATGTTTGTACTTGTGTGTGCATATCCATAGGGGGTGTGTGCGTTTTCGTTGGAGAGAGAGAGAGCATTGATGGGTTCAGTTGAATAGGGAAGGGTGCCAAAGCCATCAGAAGTTATGGAGACTGGAGAGGCTGCCAACTTCCGCGACGGTTATTTACTTCTCTGTCTCAGAATTTATTTGATGGATCAGAACCACGGGTTAAAAATGCGCTTGGGTAAACGGGATTCGGATCCCTGTCATTATATATTTTAGAATTAATAATACTACAAGGACTTAAAAATTAGATTTAAAAAATTGACTTGATAATCTCAACCATTGAATAAGTAGTAGGTCTCAATAAATGATGGGACCTACGGTGAAATCAATGGTTGTAATTATAAAGTCTAATTTTTAAGTCTATGTAGCATTGCTTAATTAGAATTTGATTAATGTACCGTCAAAAAAATTTCGGTATGATATTTTTAAAATTTATTACTTCAAAAAGTGTTTTTACAATTTTTATGGGTCATTTTATAACTAAAAAATTTATCATTTTTACCTTTATTCTAGATATTTTTATTATTGTTGTTGTAACTATTTTTACTATTTTTCTTTGATACGAAAAAAAAATATTGCATTTTATGGGTACTTTGATCATTTTTATAGATTTTTTTATCATCGAGTGTTTTTATCGCTGTTGTGATAACTGTTTTTATTACTTTTTTTGATACCACAATAGTATTAAAAGTAACTATAAATATAGTAAAAGTGTCCAAAAATATAATAAAATATGGATGATCTGTGCCTGAAGGCACGGTGTAATGTGAATGATTTTGAGAGATATGTTAGTGGTCGTTAGATGAGTCTGTATGATACTGTCGAAAAAGCTTATTTAAATTTATTCTATTTTATATTATAAATTTTGATATAATACCAATTTTTTTTTTTTCGATACCATGATCAAATCCTATATTTTTAGGTAAGTGGAAAAAACAATCCAAATCTTGTCGAGAAGAATGACATGAGCTGGGATTATGAAAATTGCTCACCCCAATATCATTAACAAGAGAATGAGATGAACTTTAATTAATTTGAAATATCAATATCCCTCGAATTTTCTATCCCAAAAAGTACAAAGGTTGATTGATGATTTCACAAACCAGGTAAGACAAACACCCCCAAATTCATAGTTGGACATTAATGTTTTGATTGTGGAAAATAACAATGGGACACCAGAAAATCACATGTCAATTTGGGTTGGGCAATTCGATTTCAACTCAAAAAAATTAAGACTTGGGCAAGGATTTTTAATATTTGGGTTGGACTTAGGTCAAAAAACTTCAACCTGAATTCAATTTGGGTGGGCCTAAGGTTGATCCCTCGAACTCGCGGGTTGAACCCAAATATTAAAATCGGGCTCAACCCGATTTAATAATCGGGTTCAACCCAAATTACTATTATATAAATACAATTTTATAATTTATTTTAAGGTTAATCTGATTCTCAACTCAGTCTGCGTAGTGTTTGTGACTGTATTCTGTATGGTTGTGGTTGCATTGAGATCTTAAATATTATGATTTTTATATTAAAAACTTGATTGAAGTTGTTGGTTGTTAAATTATTTGAATATTATGTAATATATGTATCATATTTAGAACATTAACCCAAAATCAACCCGTAAAATAACTCGAAATCAACCCAAAATCATTAACCCGAATTAAACTCGAGCAGTGCTTGGGTTGAGTTTATCAACCCGAGGTAGAGTTAGGGTTAAGGTTGAAGATTATATACTTAGGGTTGAGTTAAGGTTGACTGTCTAACCCGCCCAAGTTACAACCCCTACATGTCAACCATCATTTATAATGTTCATGTCATGTCTCTCTTGTAATGGAAGCCCAATACAGAGTCATTTTCATCTTCACATGTGGTTGTGTCCCAGTTTTTTTTTTAATCAAAGCAAACAAACTCTTCAACCATTTCATTAAGTAGGAAAGTTGAGATCACAATTAGTTAAAAGAAAAGTTTTAAACTCAGGGAGAGAATCTATTCAATTCAGCGAAAGCAAATTGCTTAACATGACGGCTGCTACCCAATAAGCAACTTTGTTGCAGGCTCTATACTTGTGTAAAAAGTTAAGATTGTATAACATAGTAGTCTATTGTCATCAATAATCACACTAATTTCCACGAAAGAATGTCTTCACTAGAACTTAGCTTGATAATATTGTACGGAGGAGAGACCTAAGCAAATCATAAAAGAAGCCTACTAATCTGGAGCGTAGTCAGAAATTTTATTTAGAGCGGACACTTTAATTACGCACTCTACTTTTTTTTCCTTCCTAACTATTCACACTATATAATGTGAAGTTCATTTAAGCCAAAAAATAATGTATATTATATATGTATAAAAAAATGACTAATTATCACCATTATAAAAAGTGGAGTTAATATTTATTTTTATAATTAAAAAATATCAGTTATTCACTAACAATCCGTTAAATTTATTTAATAAACAATACTCCAAACATTATCATTGAGATATTAGTATAGTAAAACTACATAACAAATTTAAGAGCTAAATATAGTAAAAAAATGAAAATCGACTGACACACATTAAAGATTATAATCAATACTTGAATAGAAATAAAAACAATTTTTCGTTAAAAATAAAAAAGTCCAATAATTAAAGGTCAATTGCAAGAACTTTTACTTGCAAAAATTCATAAATAATAAACTTAAGGACATCTGTAGAACAATAAAAAAGATTAAACAATTAAAATAAGAAAATTATAGGGTGGGTATAAGTAAAAAATATATATAAGGTTGGAAATTAGTGCAATGGCATCAGAACTTAGCATTACTATGCTCTTTTCCTTTGTACTCATTTTGAAGAATTATGAAGTTGATTGAACACATAATTATTTAAAAATTATTTGGCATTGCTGATTTTCAGGATTCATATTTATTTGAGATCTAAAAGGGTCTTTGTTGGATATTGGTTATAGTGTCAAAATATAATATGACCTATTAGCACGACACAAAATTAGATGGTTTTAGACTTCTTTAAACCTCCCATTTTGGAAACAGGTAGACCCGATATGATACAAATAATAAACGAACCAAATACGAGTAAAATTAATTAAAAGAAATGCACAATATAACTCGTTCATATACGGTTACACACAATTTATATACGACACGAACTCGATATGATACGACTTATTAGACACGAATTAATAAACGAATCAAGTATTAATGAAGTATTTTTTTAACATGAACCCTACTTAACAATTTTGTTTATCAAATTAATGTTGATTATTGGGGCTTACAACGAACTTAGAGAAATAAATTATAGTTTTTACCTAACAAAAAGCTAAATGATGGTTGTATTTCAAAAATAATGGTTTTTCATTGATGTATTTCTAATCAATTTATTTTTTAAGATAAAATTACAAGTAAAAACTGAAGTTTTTTTTTCCGAAATGTTTAGGTTAACTTACGTATACTTACATTAATTATTTTTTAATTTGATTAAAGACAAATCATCCACGTGGAGAGGAGAATCAAACCTTTAACCTCCAAGTCAAATCTATATCAGTATACTTTTATGTATAACAATGAAATTTTATAGGAGAGTGCTTGACAAGTTTTTCGCTTATTAAATAATATTTTTTTGTAAGTGTAAATTATTTAAATAGTTCGTTGTAATTAAATTATTAAATGTGACTTATGTAATTATTTTTATCATCTTTATTAATTATCTTGCATTTAGATTCTTTTTTAAATATTTTTAGTGACTATTTTGCAATTAAGCATTTTTAAAATTTTCAATTCTAATACATTAATAAACAAAATTTCAAGAGCTGAGACAGGAGTAGGGTGATTCTGGAGAATGAAATTATAAATTTTGTAGATCACAAATATGGCCGTTTGGTCACGGTGGAGATTAAGTCTATCGATGGATTGAGTTTGGATCGAATTTTGAAAGTCTATTCGAATTTGATCCAATAATTTGATAGATTTTATTTTAATGGCTTGTATTCCAATCTGTTAACAATTCAAATTTTGATTCAAAAATTTGATCAGATCTAAATAATTTAATTTAATTACATATAAATTTTAACTAAATTTCTTTACTATCTATATCTATACTTACTACTTATAAATGTAATATGTGTGAAAAAAATTAATTTTCTATTTTATCTATAATTATTATGATAAAGTCAATTATACCCCTTATATACTTTCATCTAAAATTTGTATTTTTTATACTTATTTGACTTTTAATTTGTTTTGAAATCTTTTGTAAGGATTTCTAAAATTTTTTGAACTCATTTATTAGTAGTACAGTTACATACAACTATTTATATTTATATGAAAAAGTAAAGTCTCATATATGTTAAATTATTATATACATGTTATCCCTAATTATTATGATAAAATCAACTATACACACCTATATACTTTCAATTAATTTTTACTTTTTACATCTACTAGATTTTCAACTTGTTTTTACTATTTTATAACGACTTTTAAATTCTTTTAAACTCACTTATTAGTAGTATAGTTACATACAATTATTTACATCTATATGAAGCAGTAAAGTCTTATATATGTTAAATTATTATACACAAGGCTGAATTCTCTTGTCAAATATATATTATATTTTTTTTTCACTAATGCTATTAGGACATAATGAGTTGTCACCAATGAAATAATAGTGAAATATATTTAATGATGGGTCCCATTGTAGCATTAGTGTAAATAAATTTATTATCATTTTATTGGTGATAACTCATTATGTCTCCAAAATTATGTCCATAAATTATGTCTCAACAGTATTGTTCTTCTTTTATTTGTATGTGATAATATAATAATATTATAAGTGATCTAATCAACCTATTTAATAAAATTAAAATTAATAATTAATTAGATGTACAAATGCCTAAAGGGGTTAAAGAGATATTTAAATAAAAGACAGATTAGTTATTCAATAATAATTAATTATTCAACACCCAATTTATTATTTAATTTAATTATACATGTAATTCATTTTTTTTATAAAAATAATATTATTTAAATTTATTTACGTGCAACGCACGTTGTGTATTGTTTATACTATAATATTTTAATATTTTAAATCTGATATAAATATATTCAAATTCTAATTCATGAAATATAAAATATCAAATTTGAATAGTCGAAAAAAAAATTGAATCCATTCAATTAATCGGATTCGAGTTTCGATTGGATTAAGATCAAAATCCGACTCTTTGTTTTATTATTCTTTAATTTTATTTATACTAATTGATGTACACATGCGTTGCATGTGAATTATGTTTAGTATGACGTATTGTATTATTTTTTAAGATGAGCAAAGATTTAAAAGTATTCAAATATCTTACTATTTATAAATTTTTATTTTACTTATTTTTTAAATATATGTAAACTTTTTTTTTTTGTATTCAACTTCATTGCATGTGGATCATTTTCAATATTAAATATATTATAGCTATAAAGATTATGAAAATCGTCAACACCTAGGATAAATCGTTTAGTATTTAAAAGATATCTTGACTCTTTTTTTTTTTGTCAGATAAATCGATCTTACAACAGTGTAGTGGTTTTGTGGCACCCAAAATCTGTAGGCAATATGCATCTACCATGTTATCTGCCACCAAAAATGATAGGGTGACATAATATACAGTTCCACCATTGCATGATCATATGACCATACAATTGGTTTATTTATTTTTCATATCCCTCTCTTCTTATCATCATGTTTAAGAACAATTGATGCACTTTTTATGAACGCCTCTCTATTGTTGTCCCTACCCGAATAATTCATCATACACAATTTTCTTTGCTTTGGTGACATTGTTAAAGAGTGTATGCATGCACCATTCTATCATTTTTAGAAGTTAGCAAGCTTTAGAAACTTTAAGAAATGGCGTAATCATATTTCAAAAAAAATATAAGACCTAAAAAAAGTGATAAAACTGAACTCCCTACAATGTTAAGTTTACTTAGAAAATTGTACTACAAAGAATTCAAATTACATAAATGAATTTTACATTTACTTTGGCAACATCACAATTGAGATTCTTTACATTATTGGATGTGAAGCATTCACGTTTAACAATCATCTCCATCAACACATATAACAATAATGAATGGAACCAAGTTTAATTAACCCGACTTTCTTGTTTGGAAGAAAATTATAAGCTGACCAATGAATATCCTACAACCAAAGAATAGCTATCAAACATCATCTCTTGAGGTTAATTTATGTTTTCGTACGTCCATCATGTATCAACGAACACAACTCCTCATGAATGCATTTGATCATACACAAACAAATAGAATTAAAATGGCACAGAAAACCATACAAAATAATTTTGGTAAACTCTGAAACCCAAATTCTACTAAGCGACAATAGGGTTTTTATCGACATTAGTTGGTCATTGTTACAATTTGGATACATTATCATTTCTTAGAATTCAATCATTTTAAGTAATATAACCAATCAAATGCGTACTTCAAAAAGAATAATTCAAGCTAAATTTGAAAAAGCAGTAGAATTCATAAAATTTTGTTCATTAAAGCTTAGGAAAAAAATTTAAAGCAAAAGTCACCACTTCTAGCTAATGCAGTTCATGAAATCGAAATTAACACAAAAATTACAGTTTAGAAAATGAGAAATCTATACTAAAAAAACAGAGCCTTAAACGGGTTTGATCTATCTAATCAATAATTATCAATCTAGTTATTTAGACCACTTCCTCAAGGATGTTTCCCCTTTAACCTTCTCATTCTCTTCTTCCATTGCAAATTTCATGAAAATAAAAAATAAAAAATTGTTAGATGAAACTGAAAATCAAAGCACATATTTTATTGAAAAGATGTATAGTTGAGTTAATCAAGCTTCTTAGAGAATTTAACTAGTGAATAATAATACATACAACTAAAAATCTAATTTGATATTGTGACAATTGTTATGATTAAATAACATCGTTATCATTATAATTGTTTGATTTTTTTTTAGATTCAAATAGAATCATCCTAAAAGTTAAAACATCAAACCAACAAGACAAATTCCATCATCCATCCTCCTTCCTCATCCAAAAGTTGACATTTGAGTGTGTTTTTGCATGAAAAATTACAAATGCGTGACAACTCGTAGTCTTTGAATTTTTTTCTATAGTCATCCGCTGACATGTCATTAAAAACAATTAGACCTAAACATTTCAGCGCCGTAACTACAAGACCCTTTTACCCTTTCTATCATCAATAAAGATGACGTGAACAAAAATAATGCTCAAATGATAAGATTACTCTCCTATTTCATGTGGAAATTAAATAATATTGTTTTCAATCTATTTCCTCACTATAACAATATTATCTTAATAGGAAAATATCCCTCATAATCTTTTTTTCCTTTCCCCCTCCCTCTAACCCAAATTAGACGAGAAAAAATATTAAGTTTTTGTTCTCTCCAATCTAACGATATGAGGCTCTATTCCACTCAAAAAAATTGGTTTCACCCAATTTAGACCATAACCTCAACCCTTTTTAATCATTGCTTTAGATAAGATAACCAAAAGTAACCACCGCAGACGAAGCAAAAATAATAATTTGTGCCATCAAATTGATAGTGTTCTAATTAAATATTGAGTTTATTATCAATTCAATGAGAACGATTGATTAAATGAATAAATTAGATCATATCTAAATAGCATTTGCACAAACAAAATGTTAGAAAAGAGATGGGGTGGTTTCAATTTTCATACCTAAGGATATCTTCACCAAACCCAAATCTATGGTGAACAATAGTAGGCATATCTCCCAAAATCAGTAGCATGCTAGAGGGAACCATCTAGAAATAGCAATTCAAGAGCCTAAATAAACGGACTCAAGACCATGTGCTCATTTGTCGCAAGGCACACACTAAACCTCTTCGCATGAGCCGTAACAATGATCTCAAAGTAAGAGCTCAAACCATCAGCGTAATTCGTAATTGTATTAACTGTGCTCCATTTTGTGCCGTCAACAATCTAATTGAACACCAGCGATTCCTTTCCTTGGTCGAAATTTCTATAGAAATACGTTGTTCTTGCGAGAAACTTCCCTCCTTTGATCACTGAAAAAATGTAGCAATATTTCAAAGTAGAAAAGATTGGAAAAGTAATTTAATGTGGATACTATTGGTAGTAAACCTGATTGGTTTTCGACCGATATGAAGCCCTCGTTCATGATGTACTTCACTCTACCTTCTTCTATATCAACCATCATTCAAAATAAAGTATATTTCTTCCTAGAATTTGCACAAGTAGTCTAACGCTTTGGGTATTGTGAATTCCATGAGGTACTGAACAATGTTATTTGAATGCAATAGGCCCTCCTTAAATTTTGATCTTATTTGAATGCAAATATATGGGGAGAGCAAGAGCCATCGATGTTTCAGGTTCTAGCTATGGAATAATGGTTGAATCCAATCCTAGAATTTGTAGTGTCATCAGTTGCTTTATTCATTGTTATATTAAATACCAAAATTTGGAGTGTCACCTTTAACAGGAGGATGGAAATGACATTATTGAATTTTTAGAGAGTGAAAAAAATAAAATAAAAGTTTTTCATCTTAGTTGCCTTTTAGAAGTAATTTTATTGAGGATATTATAGTGAAACATTTTTTTTTTCATTTTTGTTGACATTTTATAATAGTATAGATTTTAGAATAGTACAGTATAGTACCGATAACATATAACAAAGCAGAGGAAAGAAATAATGGAAGACAGTGGAGATGATCAAGGTAGATGTGTTTTTTTAATCTGCAGAGAAATTTATTTATTGTGGGAGACATTGAGTTATAAACATTTTAGAGGTAATTAATAAAATTAAATATAATTAGTTTCATACTAAAAGAAAGACCAAAAGACATTGAAGATATGATTGATTTTATATCAATAATTAAAGATACAAATGAAATATAAATATTTTTCAAGTATCTCCACTTTTTTAAATAGTATGGATATAAATTTACAGAGCCGCAAGGCCTTGGTATCTTCTATAAACCGGTGGACCTCAACTCATCAATGGGCCTTTATCTGAACCAAGTTGAAGAGACTTCAACATATATGTCAAATTTTATGCCCTTTAACTCTTTAAATAGAAATACAAAAATGACTATTCTATTTCTCTCTCTCTCTCTCTCTCTCTCTCTCACACATGGAGAAAGAAAAATAAATACAGGGTTACAACCCACCAATGTTTACTTTGTTGCATCTACTACAAAACATATATATGCACACATATTAAGAATACGAAATTAAGAACTACCCAAGAATTGGATGAAAAGAAAAAATACCAAACAATTTTCCTTTGTTTGGTATTGGATGAAAAGAAAAAATATATATACCAAATTTATCATTATATTCTCACATCTAATTACATGAATAAGATTAAAGAAAATAAACCAAAATGCATAATTTTTTTAAAGTATATAATATTTAAACCCCCTAAAGTTTATACGTATATAATATTTAGACCATTTTTAAGTTTAAAATATTATACTTAGACCAAAAATACTCCAACCAAAAATAAAATATTAAACATTTTAAATTTTACAACTAAAATTTATGTTCTATTATATCTTTGAAATAAAATCAAAAATAAAATTTACTTATAAAAAATTCTTTATTTAGTTATTTAATGTGTATCTAACTAGAATTTATATGTATTTTTTTCACAAGCTTGGCTCACTAGTGGTGAACACTGAAAGCAGAAATTGGTGGGTAAAATAGTCAATTCACAAAAAACTCATATTCCCTCCATTTTCAGTCCATTTTTTTGCCCATTTTTGGGTGAAAAATGTTTGGTGAGCTCAAGGAAAAGCATTTCCCTTCCATTTTCCTTTTCCTCCCATTTTCCCTCCATAACAAACAATGAAAATATTTTTCTTCCCTCTTACTTTCCTTCCTCCATTTTTCATCGTCTCTATTTTCTCTTCAACCAAACTGGGATAAGGCAATCATTCATGATAATGATATTAGAAAGTAAAAGTGCTTCCGCCAAAATACAAGTTTGTTGCACAACCTCTGCTTCAGCAAAAGTTGCAGACATAGTAGGAAAAGAAAAGGCAGCACTAGCCAAAAGAGAGTCACCCTTCTTATACAGGACCACCCCACACACGCAACCCTACCCGACTTCGAATCAAAAGACCTATCACAGCTCAACATAACATCAGGAATCGAAGGAGAAGGCATTACCTCAGGAGCCAAAGAGATCCCAGATCTAGAAGAGGAAATAACAGATCTTCTGGCATAATCATTCCACAGAGCCTGAGCACGAAAGATCGAAGCAAAGACATTGACATCATCATGAAAAACCTTCAGATTCCTAGCCTTCCAAATGACCCAACCAATAGTAGCCACTTTCCCCAAAGCCTCCATTTTTTCCTGAGCATCAACAACCTGGTTCAAAATCCAGGTGGAGCGTTGGGATGCAAAAAGAAAAGAATTTACCTCCCACCCAAAAGAAAAGTTCAAGCCAAACCAAACTTTCTTCGTCTAATTGCAATCAAATAAGATATGTTCAACAAATTCAATAGGTGACAAACAGATGGGGCAGTTAGGCGAAAGGGGCACACTTCTTTCTAAAAAGGTTCTCCTTAGAAGCCAAAATATTGTGACAAGCTTTCTACCAAAAATGTTTAACCTTAGGGAGAGCTGTCATATTTCATATAATCTGCCATAGTTTGGGATGAAGGGAGGCTGATGAACTGCATTCCAGATGATCCTCTAAGCACCGGGTACCCAGTCTATACCCTGATTTAACAGAGAAAACTTCCTTGCGATCTGGCCACCAAATTCATTTATCAGAAGCACCACGTCTAGATAAAGAAATTGCAGTGATAGCTTTGATATCTTCCTTCGAAACAACAGAGGACAAAGAGGAGATATCCCATCTAATGGGGTCTAATTTAATAAAATCTGCCACTTTAACAACTTAGGAAGAAGAAGGTTTAGGGGTTTGAACAAACAAAGTAGGAGAAAGGGGAACCCATTTATCAGTCCAGAAATTCACCTCACGTCCATCTCTAAGTTGCCACATTAACCCTTTTTCAAGCAGAAACCTACCATGAAGAAGATTGCACCAATCCCATGAAGGTCTATTACCACGCTTAGCATGCAACAAATCGTCGTTTGGAAAGTAAATAGCTTTGGTGAATTTCACATAGAAGAAATCAGGATGGTACATCAGCCTCCAACATTGCTTAGCCAATAGAGCTTGGTTTAATAAATTAAAGTCTTTGAAACTTATACCACCTCCCGCCTTGGACGTAGGCATCTTCTCCCATTTTTTCCAGCAAATGCCATTTCTCTCCTCACAACCCTTCCACCAAAAATGTCTGACAAACTTCTTCAACTTTTCACAGAAGCTTTTGGAAAAGCCACCACAGACATTGCGTAATTCGGGATAGCTTGGATCATAGCCTTAATTAAAACTTCCTTCCCCGTTTGTGATAGGCATGACCCCTTACATCCTTGGAGTTTCTTAGCCACTCTCTCCAAAATAAACCCAAAGACCAAACTCTTAGAGTGACCCCACATGTAGGGGATACCCAAATACCTAGCCTGAAAAGGAAGAGGTTGCAAACCAAGAAGATGGCAGAAGAAAGACCTATGATCCTCAGATGAATTAGTAGAAAAAATAATACCAACTTTAGATAAATTTGCACATTGACCCAAGGCCACACAATAAAGCTGTAGAAGTCTGATAAATTCTCTTAAATAACTTTCCTTTCCTTTCCTTTGATGAAGAAGAGGAAATCATCAACAAAAAAGATATGGGAAATGGTCGGGCTCCTACATCTGGCCCTCAAACCCAGAAGACGTTTATCATCCACACTTTTACGAATCATAGAAGAGAGGACATCAACCACAAAAAAGAACAAATAGGGGAAAAGAGGATCACCTTGTTTGATTCCCCTTTGGGGAACAATTTCACATATCCGAAGCCCATTCAAAACTACCTGGTAAGATACAGAAGAAACACACTTCATAATGAGGTCTACCCAGCGGCAGTCAAACCCCAAAGAGATCATTGTAGCCTTCAAGAAGTCTCATTCAACACGATTATAGGCCTTGCTAATATCCAGTTTAATGGCCAAGCCAGGAATCCTGCCCCTCCTCTTACCTTTAAGATGATGAAAAGTTTCATTAGCAATAAAAATACTATCTTGGATCTGACGATTTGGAATAAAAGCAGATTGATTATGGGACACAATTGAACCCAAGAAACCTTTCATTCGATTTGCCAAAAACTTGGAAATCACTTTGTACACAAATTACATAAAGCAATAGGTCTGAACAGGCATCTCCTCTTTCGGAACCAAAACAATATTAGTATGATTCAAACCAGCAAGCATTTGTCCTCCTTCAAAACAAGCATAGACCATAAGGAACACACCATGCCCCATAATAGACCAAAACCAATGAAAAAAGATTCCTGGATAACCATCAGGACCAGGGGCCTTAAGAGCTCAAATCTACACTTCAATCCCTTTCCCCGGAAGTCGTGAATAAATCCTGGAAATAGGACTTGATATGAGAAGATATGTTCTCCTCCCCCTCAATCCAATCCCCATCATTCTGTTTAAGCTTCACAATTTGATTACGGTGATGTCTCTGAATGGTGGATAAGTGAAAGAATTTCCTATTTTGATCACCACCCTTAAGCCAATTAATCCTTGATCTCTGCAACCAGAATTGTTCCTCCCTGTTTCGAATCACATCAAGCCGAGAACAAAGGGCACCTTCTCTCAATAAATTCTCCTCAGATGGGTCGAGTGTTTGTACATGCAGCAATTCCTGCTCCAGATCCCGTAATAACATTCTATTGTTGCCAAATTTAAGTCTGCTCCAATTCATCAAACAAGACTTACATTTCTCCAAATTATTAGTGATAAGAGAAAAAGGGAAGCCAAACCGTCCAGACGACCAACAAGTCTTAATCACCTCTTCACATTCAAGATTATCCAGCCACATACATTCAAACTTGAAGTAAAAAGGTCTCTTCCTAGTGGATTCCCCAAACACAACCACAAGAGGGCTATGATCAGATCTGATCCTAGCCTTATGAGTCACCTGAGTAAGGGGGAATGCTTCACACCATACAGAATTAACTATGACTCTTGAACATTAGCGGCTGGTCTATTGTTAGACCAAGTGAACTGGGGAGCATTAAAGCCCAGCTCCATCAGACAACATTCAGACATAAGGTTTTGAAGTTCCTCAATCCTCTTGAAACAAGGTGCAGTACCCCCTTCCTTATCATTCAAAGAACCTATGACATTAAAATCTCCCAAAACCATCCATGGACAGTCAAACATCCTAGCCATTGCCTTTAGGTGCACCCAAGTTCTTTGGAGTCTCTCAAATTTAGGATCCCCATAGACAAAGAAACGCCGCTATTGCAAAGACTGTTGTTGAAAACTACAATTCACATTAAAGAAGTTCAAATTCTTTTCAATAGTCTGGATAGTAATATTATCCCTCCACCATAAAGCCAAGCCCCCTGAGAGACCCACAAGATCAACATAATCAGCAAAATGAAACTGTAAAGATATTCTCAATCGCTCCAACTTATGGACTTTATTCTTGGTCTCCATAAGGAAAACGATTGAGGAGCGATGGGTATCAATTAACCCTCTTAAATTACGGACTGTCCAGGGTCGCCCAATTTCCTGACAGTGACTAACATGAATCATTTGGTTGTTGAAGGTCAGCCACCACCACCTTTTCTAGTTGACAGATTGAGTGTTCCGCCTCTGAAAAATTATAGGACGGCTGCGAAAACCAATGAGACATGCTCCGATCTACGTCATTTTCCCCCCTGCCTTCGTTACCTCGTCCACATCCTCTTGTAGTTGCATCCCCTGAGATTCCTTTCCCTCCATGTTTGCAAAATAAAGCTCAGAATTGATACAGGCTTGTGGTCTCCTTTTGGTCTTGCGCTTGTATCTTTTACGGCTGGATCTTAGGAGAAATTTTGGCCCCATGATTATGAAGGGAAGGACTCGAAATCGAAGGGGGGGCCAATTTGGGGAACCATCTGGATGGGTAATAATGAGATGTGAAGTGGGAGAGTTTTGTTCCTTTTACGGCTCACCAATTGGTCATCGTCTTCAACATTATCAGATTGTGCTTTCCTCTTTAAGGTCATGTTTTGGAAATGGGCTTCCATGTGGTCGCCCTGATTTCTCACTCCCACTATCAATAATAATGTGAATCTCATTTTTACCAGTGTCCTTAGCATCCATACTGTCCGTGGGTTTAAAAACATAATAGGACCCCCTTTTCACTACCATCATCATTCCCGACACCTCTTGAGAAACAGAATGGATTGGGCTTTGGGCCCAGGTCTCCTCCCACAAAAAGGAACCATCGCCAAAGGGGTGGTAGAAGGTAATAAGCCACTGGATTGGTCCATTACAAATTGGTTCATCCTTGTGAGGATTTGGGATCTCTCCAACATGAGAATTTGAAGCTTCATTTTGTCTGTTATTTGGTGTCCTGCATGGCTCTGGACCAACCCGAACCGAAAGGGCCGCCTTTTCTGTGACGTTGTGGATCTTCCCTTTGAGCTTCTCTTTTTTCTCCAAATTTTCTAGAGCCTTTAGAGACCAAGTCTCCCTGAAAAAACTTGAAGAAGACCCACTTTGAGCATGCAGATCAGAGCCAAATTGGCTCTTAGTCCCCAAGGTACTTCTCTCCTTACACTGCCTTTGAGCATGTCCAATCCTCCCACACAAATAGCAGAAATCAGAGAGCCTTCAATATTTTAGATTGATCCAGATATCATCTTGATTGTCTCTAGCCAAAAAAAAACCCTTCTTTAGCGGTTCCTTGAGATTTATTCTGCACTTCACCTTTAAAGAATTACGCTTGAACTGGACCTCTCCATCAACATCTTCCAATTGAGTAGGATCCCCAATCACTCTCACAATCCTCCAGGCGTTGTTTTTTGTCATCAAGTCAAGCGGCAACCCCCTGATTTGCACCCAAAACTCCGAATAATGAAACTCAAAGTCACTGATAATACTTTGAGGTTGATAGGGTTTTAAAACCAATAAGGCTCCCATAACAGACCATGGCCCCTCTTCTAAGATTTTCACTTTATCACTCTCCTCCTTGAACATAAATATGTACATATTTCTTTCCCAGTAAGTGATGGAGAATCCCATAGAGGTTTTCCAGGAACTCTGAAGGACATTGCACACCCCCTGTTTATTTAGATTAGTATCTGTATAGAAACGACCTACATGGCAATGTTTCTCAACATTTTTGGAGGTGGAAGGGTTCGAGAAGAACGAAATGCGTGGGGGAGTGGTGGTATGTGATTCCACCTCTATATCGCGTTCCATAGATAATGACAATAAAGGAGAGGAAGAAGCACAGTGATGTTAACCCAGATGAAATCCCCGAAAAGACCCGAGACAAAGACAAACAGAAAATGAAGATGATAGAGATTGAATGAAGGAAAAGACAAAAGGGGGACTCCGAACGTAAGGAAAGATACAGAACAAAGAAAAAAGGTAAGGGAAGACAGGGGCTTTCAAGGATGGATAGAAGTTAAAGAAAGGACAAGGGTAGTAAAGCAGTGAGATACATAGACAACGGATACGAAGAGTCAAAGCCAGATCAACCGGTGAGGTACATTAAGCATAATGAATGAAGACCTTAGCAGATACCTGGATAAAGCCATACACTGATCCAAGCAATATTGGGAACAAAGAACACATAAGACAGAGAATCGGAGCATCAAAGGGTGAGGAAGGCCTCAGCAGAAACCCTAACGGGGGTAGAAAGCTCTCATCCCGAGAGGACTTATCTAAGGATAATCACGGCATTCAACTGTTTAGCTCGTGGAGGTCTTGATGAAAAAGTTTGATTCCCATAATATTCAAGCTGAATGCATGGCTTAGTTAACCAACATGTGAAATGAAACAGCATATAGCCATTTAGTTTTTTTAGCTGCATGGATTGGCAAATTAGGTGCCACAGGTATCTGGCCGGTTAATATTCTTTAGATATTTGTAAGTTTATCTGTATTGTCGATAAATATCAAATAATTTGAATCTGCAAGGATTATCCTTGCGTGATTTACATAGCAAATGTACTTACCACCTTTTGTTTCCAATAAACTTTAAGTTAGATTGATCTCTTCCATTTGATTTAAAGCTTGATGATTGTTGATTTTTTTTACGTGTATGAATCTGCTACTTCTATATTTGGAGAATACTAGTTAAGCTAGAAAATCGTGAGAGATCGCTTATTTTCCACTGATTTTTCGTCTCTTTGGGGTCCATTTCTTCCCTGTCTAATATTGGTAAACCTGTTTTCACTATTTCATCAACCTTTGACTAGAAAGCGGCACATTGAATCCTATGGCCAAAGATGGGCACCCTCCAAGTTTGAAGGGATGTTGTTGAAGAACATGACCAACAAGGAAATAAAGTGAACATTTAAATTCAGTCCTGCCCATGTTAATTGCAGTAACAGTGGTATATTTCCTCTCTTTTTTTTTTTTGGTGTTGATATTACTTAAAATAAGCGACATGGTTTTGTTGTACTGTATAGCCATGGTCTGTGATCATAGTACAGACTAAAGTCTTATGCTGGTCATTTAATTTCCTTGACTTCCTTTCTTGTTGTTCATAAGTACATGATTGCGATGGAAGGTACCATAATTCATGAAGTCCCAACAACATTGATATAATTAATCTTCTTACCATATGTCTAGCTTAAATGCACAGCAGGTGATAAATAAATGGAGTGCAATAACTGTAACAAATGGCAGTATGATGTTTTCCCTCTTTGTAACCTCCTGCTAATTATTATTCAGTATATATCAGCATTTCTCTTGGTATTTATGGTCTTCCTGGATGTTTATTCTATCTTTACTATTAATTGATTCTAGAGAAGAGTAGAGTAGAGCAATGTGATATGTTCCATTGGTCCTCTAAATTCTACCTTGATGAGTGCAAATTCTTGTGGCGCCCTAGTTTGAGCTACCATGCCACTATTGCCACAAGTTGTGTAATCCTACTCATCCGATTCATGTTATGAGTGATGTTTCAATTAGTTTGTGAATTAAATCACAATGCACTTACTTTATAACATTACATGGGAGATTGTAACCAGAAGAGGGACTCTGGTACTTGAGGAAGATGTTTCCATGTGAAGAAGACCCTTTGTCAGTGGAAGTGATTTCAAAGCAAGAAGTGGTTGGCTATAATACAACATGCCACATTGGAGAGTGAATCATGCCATGGTTCTTTTAATCCACTCCCCCCCCCCCCCTCTTTTTTCTTTCTTCCCTCTTTTCTTTCCAGACGGTATAAGCCTTTGCACCTATTGCCAATCCTATTAACTGCCCCTGGGGCCAGAAGGCTTTAAGAAACTATTTGGGCGAAAATAAAGCTGATTGGGTGGTATGATCTACTTGGTTAAGCCTTTTTTCTACAGCATTTTTGAATGCTTGTAATGAAAATTTTGGAGTCATGCACATGCAGGAGTATGATGCCACTTGCCTGGTAAGGTCAATAATGTTCCCACTACCATATTAATTGATCAGGTATGGGATCAATATCTACCGTTTTTATAGTGTAACCGTGACTTTTAGTTTTTTTTTTTTTTGGTTTGAAATTAGCTATAATAGATAGAATAGGTACCAATTTTTGCTTTCTTATCATGGTTCTCCATGTGAGGAGTAGCACTATGGCTGCTTAAGTATTCTCAGACATAAAGATCCCGTGACATATAAGGTGGATGATGATGGTATCTGCTTTGATTTTGCACGTCTGGTATTGGCATTAGGAGAAAATTTTACCAACTTAGAAATTCAAATAAGTACTAGGAAAGGTCATGACTGAATAGAAGACATGGATAGATATTCATAAATGCATATGTGATGTCTTCTCAGTCATATTGATATTCGTTGTAGCTCCTAGTTTGTGTATTGCTTGGGTACTCGGGTATTCCTTGTAGCTCCCACACACACACTTAAAACGCAACAGAAAAATGAACTCGCAGAAGCGGCAAGTCAGATAGAACAGATGTGGAACTTGGGGGGGGAGTTATTGATGTGCAAATTATGTGAATCAATGAATTTATCATTTTGGGATGCTTGTGGCAGTTTTGGAAGGAAGGGGTATATTGGCGCGGATAATTCTTGAATTGATGAAACGATTGGTACACCGAACGTATAGAACACCTAACTCGTGTCAAGGACAGTTTTTCTACAAGAAGACATGATTCGTGTGTAACAAAAACTATAACCTTAATAAAACACGATTCTGTTGTAAAACTCAGAAAACTAAACTGCTGCCTCACAAGTTTGAGGAAGCATGCAAGAAGGCCAATGTTCTTCTCCTCTTGCAATATCAGCCTGGTTATGATCACTCATTCCTTTTGATCTCCACCTTCATCGATGATCACATCCGTCACCATGCTCAAGCCATAAACCTCTGATTCATCAACCTCGTGTGTTCTGTGAATCTCAAACACTTCTACTCTACAACAGCATGTCGCATTTTAATCTACAACAATGGATGAAGAATATGTGAGCTTGTAAAATATGGTGGTGCTTGTGCAATGTATCTTTTGGGTGTGGTGCTACTGCTAATAACATCTGTTGGAGGCAATAAGTTTTGAAGCTGTCTTGAAGTTTGTGTAAAATGTCATACCCAAATGTTAGCAAAAATTGAGTATACAGTTACCACTGAATAGAAATTAGGGTAAATTTCAAACGGGTCCATTGATATTTGATAAAATTATACAGCCATCCCCAACATTTCAGAAATTACACCTAGACCCCTTGGTATTTGTAACTTGGTAATCGCTGCAATTTGGGATGTTCCTTTGGGAAGAATTCCGTTATATTAACTTGGTAGTAGCTGCAATTTGGGATCCAACTTTCTGGATTTCACACCATTGACAGAGCTTGAAAACCAGATGCAGTCTGAACCCTTACAACTTCGTTTTATTCATTGGCAAGGGAGAGAATATAGGAGCTTACATTGGTCTCTAAATTCATGCTCGTTGAGATCTCTAGGCAGTACACAATGCATGTTTGCAGATGCTGCAATGGCCAAGTCGAGTACAAAAACATACGCCCAACCGAGAAAATATACAAGACAAACGCTAGCACTGCTCAGGACACTTGGTTCTTGCCTTCACTTGCCATTGCATGACCCATGTTCTTTTAACTTCTGTCCAGAGAGTTACACGCTTCAGAACTCAGCACAAGCCCTCTACCCGAAAACTTTCAATGCAGCTTGAGGCTGTTTACAAGATCTTTCATCTATAATCCCTACTATACATGCTAAAATCTGCCCAGTGTAGTGACCAAATTAAACCTGGCAATGAAGTACTAAAAAATAATCTGTACAACACTATCATACAGCCCTGCTAACTCTACCTCGGTCTGCTACAGCATCCCAGCCAAAATAAGACCACATAGGTTCTGCTGTTGTGTCCAACGATGTGAGTTTCTGCTGTCCATTGAAAAAGGCTCAAGCTGAATCTAATCAGCCTAGAAATTTCACATTTCCTAGTATGATCCAATTGACAGGTTACTATGCCTTCAAATATCTTCCTCAGCTCCAGTTAAGAGACCGCCAGAAATGATATCTGGTATGGCTCGATCTTGATTATGCTCTTGAGCCATAGCTGGGGCGGCAGTAAATGCTGGTTCAAGATTCTCATTTACACTTTTTGTTGGCCTTTTCAGCCTCTTGGGTCTCTGCTGTTGTGTGTCAGTGTTTTCTGGGGGATCATCCAACTCGGAGTCCATTGGAATTGTGTAGGGTGATGAAGAATCAGCATTTCCTAAACCTTTTGGAGGCCTTGGTTTTGGAGTACTTTGCTTGTCAGTGAAGGCTTTCCGCTGCACATGACAGCATTAGCATTAGCAACAGAGACAGAAATGCTTTAGAAATGCAGCCAGATAGCTAGAATATCACTTGCAGCATATGTTAATATTTACAAAGAATAAGGAAAAAATGAGTCTCTCTCTCCACAGAATCAGTGTTTTAATTTGAGTTATCAGCCATATGGTCTTTCCAAGGAGGATTGTGATTATATTAGCAATTTAGTACTCACGTCATCAAGTTTTGCTTGAAGCTGTGAAGGGTGCATACAACTTTCTACAATCAACAGTTAGTAATGAACTGACAAAAATTGGACTTGGTTCAAATTCAAAGGTGCTCTATATGAGTTAGGTATACATCGCTTTGTTCATACTCTGAATTGAAATCAGTCATCGAACACCAACGATAACCCTTTTGAGTAAACTAATGTGGCTAGTACTCTGAAACACATGACAGAAATCCAGATTATACTTTCCACAATAAACAAACCAAGTTAGTTTTGATACCTTTTTACTACTGGATTTTGCTTTCTCAAGATCAGGAGAAGGCTCAAGTTCATTGGGCTGAGATCCTGAGTTTGTAAGATCTTCCAGAGATGCATCCCCTTCAGCATCTATTCTTATACCTTTAGTTGCACCTTTTTTCTTTTGTCTATCCTTAGCCTGGTAAAGTATAGAATATTATTGCATCTTCAATAATTTTGAGGACAATTATAGAGCTGAGACTACATTGTAACAACTGCAGAACAGAAAAAGATAAGGTACTTCTGAAAATAAGATTAAAAAGAATAAACTGACTTAGAACCCACCTGTAGAGGTATTTCTTTCAGTTTCTGCTCCAATTGTGCATCATCAATTAGTAAAGAAACAACATCCTCAGGAGCCAAAAGGTCACCCTGTACATGACCACCTGTCATCACAAGCTGCTGCACAGTGCTTTTCTGACTAGCTCTCAGCAAAATCTTCTCTTCAACAGTCTCTTTACAAATTAACCGATACACAGTAACCTATGTCATGAAAGGACAGCACAAATTATAAGGATAACAATAACAGATCCAATGTGGTTCACCATGATATCGTCCGATTCTGTTACATGGATAAAAAATTTGAACAATCTACATATGGAGTTAGGGCAGATGAACAGATCTTTGTAAATTACAAATTATGGACGACAGGTGAATACTTTCAATCATGGCCCAAGAAACAATATTATACAAGCATCAGGAAAACTGAAATTGCTATTCAACTATAAGCTAGTTGCACCATAAGAAAAGAAAAAAAAAAAAAGGGATTTCAAAAATGCTATGTACGCTATAGCAAAAGCTCAAATACTCAAAAAATTAGGAGGCCGTAAATGTAATCAGAAGGAAACTAACATCTTTAGTCTGCCCCAGCCGATGTGCTCTATCCATTGCCTGTAAATCCAAGGTTGGATTCCAATCACTTTCGTAAAATATGACAGTGTCAGCTGCTGTTAAGTTAATGCCCAACCCACCAGCTCTTGTACTCAGCAAGAACACAAAGATATCACTCCTAAATAAGACAATGTTATATTTGTTAGTCAATTGCTTCCTCTTTTTTCAAATGAGAGAGACAATACACTGTTTTACATATGGTGGAGACAAAGCATGGGAAATGCAAGAGTGACCACAAACTTAAAAAGAAGCTCTACAAGACAACCCATAAGTCTATTAAAACCTACCGATGCTGAAAGTCCCTGACCATGTCTCGACGGTCCATTATTGTGGAGGATCCATCAAGCCTTAGGTATCTATATTTCCGATAATTCATATAATCCTGACAAAAAAAATGAAGTCAGTAGCTAGATAAAATTGCAAATCACAAAAATATAAAAAAAAATGGCTCAGAAAAAGGGATGTGAATTGCCATGGTTGTATAGCAGCAGCATGTCAAGATATCAAGCTAGCTCACAAGCACAGCTTATTATGCCAAGAACGCAAGTTCAAGGCCTGTCCATTAAGATTGAGCCACACAAAGACTTACTAATTTAGCTTAAGAAGCAAGACAAAGCTACATTTGACAACTATAGATCGAGGATCCATATTATCTTTGAGAACTAATAGTATATATACTATTCTTGATTAAGAATCCTAACCACAACTGGGTACTGAATGCAACAGAACTAGTGAACTACCCAAACCTCAGAACACAACAAGGGCAAGGTTTCAGCAGCAAGCACTACAACTAGCAAGCAAAGTGGATTGTGAACAGCCTGGTTAGCTACAGTCTTCTGTACCCCAATTGGCTAGGATCACCAAATGTAGATTGCCTTGATTTTTCCATTAATTAATTCATTTGAGAACGAATTACCTTACAACTCAGCTAGCATTTTTTTTCCAGATAAAACTTAATGAACATACTTTCCCTGTGGTCATAAAAATTTAATACTGATTTTCTTCAATATCTCCACATTTTTTGGCAACTGGCTTCTCAACTTCCTGATAAAATGATCAAAATCAAATCCTTATCTCATGCCACTCCAATGTTACCTAGATCGTGGGTCGCTTTGGTACGTGATACAGGTACATGGTACGACACTTTCTTAGGTACGTAGTAAGATAGGAGTAGGTTTAGCTGGTATGGTATTTTGGGTTGTAATTCGTTTTGAAACTCTTACGTAGATCGTTTTCACTAATATACAACATTATATATTACAAAACATTCATAAACACAAAGCTAGTTGTCATTTATCTTATAATTGTACTTAATTTTTTATTATCTAAAATAATATATAATTACAAATCTATATACACATAGTCAATTATTATGTATTTTATATTTGTGCTACATGTTCTAAAGCGAATTGATTTAGGATTAGTATTGCAATTTGGGGTTGTCAATTTTGGTGATTTGGATCACGAACCCACCACGTTTCAGATCGATGTACTAAGATCGTGAGTCGATAAGGGTTTAGTGAATTGTGGTAACCATGTGCCACACTGTTTTACCATTCTGCTAAAACAACTGTAGCAAGTACATTCTTCACTTTTTAGTGAGATTCTCATTCAATCACACAACCTGTGTCATTATTCTTACTCAAATATTCTGAAGTTCAATTTCGTTGACTCAAATGGTAACTAACAAATCTTGACCTGCATGTCAATGAATTTTAAGCTTTTCTCCAGTTTGACCAACGGAGTGCAACCACTAAGAATGCAGTTAGTGGCATATAAACTAAGCTAAAGGAGATTGCTTCTAATCTAGGAAGCATAGATATTAGCCCCCCGGGGGATCGTCGTGGCAATGTCGGACATGTGTCCAACACGGATACGCGTGGGACACGGCCGGACATGTGTTCAACATGGATACACGTGAGACACGACCAGACATGTGTCCAACACTTCTAAAAGTGCCTTGAACAGATTTACAGATTTTTTTTGCAACTAGATACGGCTCGGATACATGGGGGATACGGCAATAACATCTATTACTTTAAAAATTGAAGGGGCTGAAACAAAAAAGAAACGACATGCGTTCCAATCCAGAAGCGCAACAGAGAGAAGACATGTGTCCAACACTTCTAAAAGTGTCTTGAACAAATTTACAGATATTTTTTTTTTTTTGGCATCTGGATATGGCTCAGATATGTGGGGGATACGGAAGTAACATCTGTTACTTTAAAAGTTAAGGGGGCTGAAATGAAAAAGAAACGACATGCGTTCCAATCCAGAAGCGCGACACAGAGAAGAACAAGGCTTCAATCAAACCATCTCTAGATCTGCTTCGGCAACGAAGAGAAGAAGAGGAGGAGGGAAGACCATAACTGCAACTTCAAATCTCCAGATCTGCTGCTGTGTGTACAGATCCCCAGATTACATATCTAGTTCTTTTTTGGGGGGGTTTTGCTACTTTTGTGTATTGCATGTTTTGGGGTTGATTTTGTGCAATGATTTTGCTATTTAGGTTCAGATTTATCTGGTTTGTTAATTTGATTAGGTTAGGGTTTCCAAATTTTGGAGATATTTTGGGGTTTTTTTGTTGTTAACTTGCTGCTGTTTTTTGCTGTGTATCTGATTCCAAAAATTGCTCAATGCTGATTTTTTCTGTGCATATCTGATTATGCCGATCTGGATTTTTTTTTTGTTCTTTACACTCTGTATTCGTTTTTGTTGTTTACACTCATTTATTTGTTATTTAGGATTTAGGAAAATGACTGCTTTTGCCAGTGGAACTGGCAGTGGGGATGATGGTGGATGACTGGACGTGTATTTTGAATCTTTGATCTATTTCAATTATAATAAAAAATTGCTGTTTGCTAGGTCTTATTAGTTATTACTTATTATTGATGTTGTTATTCTATATATAAAAATATATAATATTATTTTAATTAGCCGTATCCTCGCCGTACTCGTGTCTTTTTTTTTGGATTTTGCCGTATTCCCATATTCATATCGTATCAAATACAACACCCGTATCGATATCCATGCTCTTCTTAGCTTCGAATCAAGACAGAGACCTTGGTATCAAGAAAAGTCAAACATAGAAGAGATCAAGATACCTCAAGAATATTTAACATTTTTGTCATTTGCGCAAACAGAAGAACACGATGATTTCCTGCCCGCAAGCGTTTCAATAGTATATCCAGCGTTTGAAGCTTCCCAGAGTCCTAAAAGAATGTAAATTAACATTTCAATTTTGCTGTCTCTCTATAATTGTCCAAGACATTAAAGAAAGAAAGATTACTTAAGGACATTAGAAAGTCATACCGCAAGCATCTTTGCAGGGTCAAAGGGTTGCATGGGTGGACACGACCCAAAGATCTTGTATGTGAGCTGAAGAGCAGGTCGCGTAACAGGCAGTTCAGAATCAATCTCTTGTATCAAATGATGAGGACCACCTGGCTTCCTAGGGCCATTAAAGCTAGATGTGCGTGCAAACCCAAGTAACAACCTCTTAACCCAGGGGTGATGTAACTCTTCAACCATTTTGTAAGCAAAATCTCTATCTGAGCAGTGGGCATTAATCTACCAAGCACATGACAAAAAGTGTAGAGAAAGATGATGACATTAGATACACTTTCTTGTTATATATAAAGAGAAGAACATAATTAAATACATTACAAACTTACAGGGGGTGCTCTGGCTCTTGGTATGAAAGAGTATACTGAATGAAGAAGCCTGATGTTGGAAAGAAGCCTATCCTCATGTGACATGACTAAAGCCTTAAACAGAGCATTCCCAGGACCTGTTGCAACTCTTCTAAGTAGATTTCTCTCAGACTTTGAAGGTTGCAGTAACATTCTGGTAACTACTTTTACTTTTTCCCTTCCAAGGTGACTGCAACTGAGATCATCATCCTCTGTTTCCATAAGCCACTCCGAGGTTCCATCCAGATATTGCCAATCCGATCTCAGAATAGAAAACAAAACTCTCTCCATAAAAGATCCGGCTGCTGATAAAGTGACCTCTGATGGTGACAAATCAATCAGACGAGTAAATCCAAATGTTCCACTCTTTGCAAAAGACCCATCGCAAGTACTCTCTTGTGGCAGAATGGATCCATAAACATTTTCTGGGGAGAATATGTTAAAATGTCTCTCAAAGAATTCTCGGCTAATGCCATGCCCTACTCCTGAGCAAAGCATATCAGAACTTCGGAGACCTTCTTGGTAGACCAGTTTGGGTATCTAGAAGGGATCAAAAGATATGTTCAGCCATGTTTATGGAAGCTAGACCATATCATAAGGAATAGTATCCAATGACTACCCAAACCGTTATCGAATAAAAGCAATGAACTTTTAACACTGACCCACAAAGGTGAGCCACCTCAGAAGTACATTGACTATAGAAGTGTAGATTTCAATTGTTTTACTTTATGGAAAAATCAAAGACCTGGCATAATTTTATGTTTCTTAGCAGAAGTGGAGTAAGGGCCAACAGAGATTAACAGAAATTTGGCAGGCGAAGGTGGCAGGCGAAGAAGCATGCACACTTCTAATAAGGTGATGTACATGTATCGACACTTACACTTCTCGAGCACTGACACGTATTTATTACTCTTTTTGGTATATCCATAAAAAAATTAAAAAATTAGATTTCAGACACTTTTTGAGTGTCCAACACTTCTTAGGCAGTGTCTATGATTCATAACAAAAATATGGTCGGCACTTCTTGAACCCTGGCTGATATGTGATTAACAAACTCTGGAATTAAAAATATCACACTGCATCAGGAATTAAAAATGTGTCAAGACTCGCAGTCCAGTAACAGTTCAAACCAGTGAACAAATGCAATAGGTATGACAGCAGCTTGCAATCAACATAATTTTCTTATTGTACAAAATACAAAATAAGTTCCAGTTGATGGGTAATGCAAGTCGAGAACCTGGGGAGATATGAAATCTAACGCACAGTTGTTTGCCCACAAACAAAAGGATAGCACCAAAATCAACACCAAAACAGCTTTAAAATCACCTGGTATGTAATGGGATTCCGACCACCAGAGTAGTATACATCCTCCAACTCACCAAAAGGAGGTGGAGGAAGAGAATTTGGAATCTCTCCAAAATATAGGTATGTACTTCCTTCATTTCTCTCAAATAGCTCTGGATGGTTGCAAACCTGCCATTATAAAAAGATACGCACGGGCAAACATTAAACCGAAGCATCATATAAAATACACCTCCAATATAAATAAGATTCATATTTTCACCCTTCTTATGTCAGCAGAATTTAAGAAAACAAGAATGTAAAAACCCAAATGGATCACCTTTCTTAGCTGGATGACAATATTCATCAAGTTCAGAATTTTCTTCTCGTTCAGATGCCCACGGTTGCTGTCAAACAACTCAGCAAGAGATATCTTGTTCTTTATTGCTTGATAAAAAGCTTGCTGCCTAGAACTCAACTTGCACTGCACTGTGATCTCAGTTTTCCCAGTCAACTCAGAAACCACATCTTTTTTAACCCGCCGCAACATGAATGGCTTCAGAATTGCATGCTTTTTTGGGAGGGAGGAGGTTTAAAGTGGAAAAAAAATTATCAAAGAAAATATAGCTAAAAAACACTGCTTCATGAATTTAAAAGCAATAAAAAAATACTCGTCATAGGTCACACATTTTCACACCACTCCAAGAGATAATAATAATGAACAAGCAAGATATAGCAAGTAAATCCAAATAATGATCAAAGCAAGTAAGAAATAGCAATACCTAAAACTAAGACAAGTCAAACTTTCCAATGGTCTAGAATTCTGTAGTCAAACTTTCAATTCAGGATTTTGTTAGTCAATCCTGCGAACCACCACCATGTAGAAACTTCCATAATAGTATAAGATTTTTGACATTGTCTAAACTCTCAAGCATACATGTCTCAACCTAAAACCTTTAACCCAAAAAATACACAACTCAACTCAACACAACAAAACCTTGTCCCAACATTTTTTGGGTCAGCTACATGAATCTTGTTTCGCCATTGAGCTCTATTAGGGCAATGTTTTCAGTTAAACCATAGGTTATCATATCTTTCTTTATTATTTCAATTAAAGTTAATTTTGGCCTTCCTCTACCCATAAGTTCACCTTCAATAACTATCATATCACTCTTTCTCACCGGTGCCCTAGTAGGCCGTCATTTATGTTTACAATGCACAAGGACGCATTCTCAGGGGCCCAAGTAACCAACAATTTGTCCAGCTATATCATGACGAAATCATAGAAACTAGTAGGTTACTTACCAATCTGTTAAGCTGATGCTCATTTAAAGTCCCACCGTGTTCTGCATGGTTCTCTATTCTGTATATATATATGGTGAAGAATGATGAGAGGAATGCCCCAACTTACAAATAAAATGTGTATGAGATAGATGATCTTTGTTAAAAGAAAATTACCCTTTTGAAAACCACTCGTTAAATTGTTCATGGCTGTCAAACAAGGTTGGCATAATGAAATGTAAGAGGGCCCACAACTCAGCCATGTTATTCTGAATCGGCGTACCAGTCAGAAGCAAGCGGTTTCGACAATTAAAACTGAGCAGTGTCCTCCATCTTATACTGTCAACCCAAAATTCAACATGCTGTGATGAGAGAGTGCACATATGTATGATAATATGATTTTTGGTAGATTGTGAGGGCTACATGTTTTGAACTTTCACATGAAAAAATTACAAGGAATACTACAATTACAATTAAGAGATATGACACATAGCACCAATCCATAAACTATAGCTAAAAAAGAAGGAAAGAAGAGAGTAGACACAAAAAAGCTATAAAGTACACATCAAAGGAAGGTTATAGCAGTTCTAATTGTAAATATATTAACACAACAAATATCAGAATGGGAGGAGAGGAGCTCGACAAAAGAAACAAGTTTCTGCTATTTTGTTTTAGAAGAAGAAACCATTAAAATATTTGCACTTTAATCAACGAACTTATTCCTAAAATTTATTCGTCTAGCTTCACTTTCCCATTTTCTTTCCCTAGGTGCTTTACTTTGATTACTAGGTATTACCTTCGTCTAAAATAATTCTCTTATTTTTGCTAAGAAATGCCTTTTAGCACAAATCTCCAAGTTACTTCAACAAAAAACATTGGTACTCAATTGGGAAATAACATAATTGGTTATCGATTGGGTAGTTACATAATTGGGAACCACTGGGGAGGTAACACAGCATGCATTCAAATAGTAACAAAGGAATCCCCAAATTTAATGGTGGAATTCAAAACCTGTTCGAACTTTTGATTGCCTGTGCTTCATCTAATACCATATATTGCCATTTCACACGCCGGAAATACTTCTCATCGGACACTAGCAGTTGGTAACTGGTAATGAGAATGTGAAATCCAGCCTCCCTGGTAAGTAAAAGTTAGAGTTGATCAGTAAATTAAAAGGATGAGAAATGACATTTTTTTAAATGCTTATATTGGTAACCAGAAGAAAACGATGGCAAGAGATTTCTTTTTCTTTTATAGAACTTCCTAGCCAAGTGTCAAAAAATGCAACCCAAGAAGCAAAAAAAAAAAAAAAGAGAATTGCATTTCTCTAAACAGCATAGATAACAGAAAAGTAGCTTCCTAATTCAGAGTGCCTCAGAACTCAGAAGATGTAATGGTGTTTAAGGAGCAGAAATTTCTCCAACTACAATATAGCATCTTCTTCAGAATACTGCCATGTCTAACAAAGATTCAGCCAAAACAATGCAGTTTGGTCAAAACACTAACAATGCAGTTTCCAAGCAGAATGGTGGTAGAATCAGAGCAGGTTACAGACCTTGAGTATGCTAATTTTTAGACAATCTCATTGTCATAACCGCCCCTTTTTCAGGTCCTTTTAGAGCCCACTTTAACTCACATACACCTAAATTTTAACCTAGCCACACACCGCATCTAATTTGCTGCAGTAGTTGAGTAGAAGGAAAGGTTTATCATCCAAGGATCAACGTTAATGAGACACTTCAGGCTGCAATTTACTCTTACTTGAACTTTTATTGCCCTCTTGGCACTAAACATTTACTCACAGAAGCCATTTCTCAAGCAGGGCTTTTTTCTTCTTGTTTTTTTAGGTGTCCTAAGCAATGCTCACTTCCTCCAGATGTGAGATGAGAGTAAAACTCTTTATATACCAAGTGTTTGACAGCTACGATCGTTAGGAAAGAAGAAATTGACCCTCAGACCTTAGGGCTCATTTCAAGAGCCTCATAACAACTCAGCTGAACCAAAGCTGGTCATAATTAATTACTCCCACGAGTACTATGAGTGTTGGTATCAATGCTTAAAAAGATTCACCTACTATTCTGAATTCATTTATAGATGTTTCATGAACTTTTTACTACCTAGTGCTTTCTTTTTATCGTAATAACCATATGAGTGGAAACTAAGTACAAGCTAAAAATTAACAATCTTACGCTCACTATGGCTCCATGCTCTTGTCACTAGTGACTTAGGCGAAACATATTTCATCTCCATCAAATATGGAAACCCATGACCATGACCATGTCACTCACATCTATGACCGTGAGTCATGGGTTATAACCCAACTTAAAATTAGAACCTATGATGCAGAAAAGCGCCACGCAAAGACCAATAGAACTATGTTTCTTTCTTTCCCTGGAAAAAAATGTTTAAAATAACAATAAACTAAGTAAACCAATAGACAGTTACCTGCGGTAAAGACGCTTTGGGTTGATATTCTTCCTAAGTACCATCCGTTCTTGAAGACCACCCCAGTATGGAAGAGTTTTCATGTCAGGGCAGAAGCGACTAATTTCATCAGCCCAGTTGTTCAAGACAGAAGCAGGTGCAACAACCAGAAAAGGTCCCCATATGTTTTTTTCCTGTATGGCACAATAAATATAAGTTACCAATGCAAATTTCAAATATCATAAACATCAAATGGATCACTTACTTCAGCCAAATGAGCCAAAAATGCCATGGCTTGTATAGTCTTTCCCAGGCCCATCTCATCAGCAAGAATACCATTTAAACCCTGAGAGACAACACCAGCCCGCTAAAGTCAACAGAAGCAGAAGTCTATGCAATAAACAAACCCAAAGAAACCTGTACAAACTGCCGTACCTGCTCATAACAATTTACCAGCCACTGAAGGCCTTTTAGCTGATATCCTTTTAGGGAACCTTTAAATAAATCTGGTGACTGCACTGATGATGCTACAGGCATGGTTGAGCTGAAATCATTGCAAGTAAGGTTTCAACACACTAACAGGCAAAAATATGAATTGTCTCCAACACCTTAATATTTCTTGGCAAAAAAGAGGATAGCATAACATACGGGTGCAATAAATCTATATTACTAGATCCAGCAATGGCGGCATCTTGCTGAGGAGCCTCAGTTTCAGTAGCTTGCCGTAGCTTCAAACATTCAGTGTCAAATACACTTGTCATCTTTTTCTGCTTGGAAACTGCATCCTGAGCAGCTTTCAGAGCCTCCTTTCTTAATTCAGCCTCCTCAAAATCTTCTTCCTCTTCAGCCCTAAATTCTGAAGAACTAAATAACACGTCCTCATCATGTAATTTATCATCACCCACAGCTAAAGCCTCAGAGGTCTGCGATATTGACTTGTTCTGCATGAAGTGACTGTAGAGTTCTGTTTGTGACAGCAAGAAATTAAGCCTCTGCTGTTGCCTCTTTGCTTCGCGAAGCTCCTGCTCGCGCTTCAAAGCCTCTGCAGCTTCCTTTTCCTCTCTTTTCCTCACTTCCGCCTGCAATATAAAAATCCTTAAGTAAATATCATCCAAGAGACATATCTCAGATTTGTCATTCATAGAACAGTTCTTTTGGAAATAAAAATATTAAGAACTTGTGTTTGTTTCATCTGCTAAGTGTTAGATCCATGGACATGCAACCCATTGAAAACTCTTTGCTTGATGATCACTCAAGTACTCTTCATCTTTACTAAGGTCAGATCAAGTGTGAGGTAAGACAACATATGATGTCAAGATATCGCAAATGAAGGCCTATAAGCAAATCATCCGGTGAGAAATTAACAGGAATAATCATACTCTGTAACACCGCATATCACAGAACTAGGCTTAGAAATTATGATGTATCATTGAAGACCACAGAAATAAGGTCTATCATAAGTGATAACTAACATGTGTTTGTGCTAGTGCACATGCATAAAAAGGATATTTTGTAAGCAGCGTATATAGGTACAATTCCACAGAGGGGGAGAGAAAGAGAGGAAGTTTTTTTTGTCCTCCACTCAAATTACCAATCAAATTGCTACTTTGCATAATAATACTATATCAAATCCAGGAAAATACATTAAGTCAAATAAGTTCAACATGCAAAAGAATATTACCATCTCCTTATCAACTCTCTTCCAAAAGACTAGCATATCTCTGGCCAGCTTCCTTGTGCGGATTGCAGCCCCCCTCATCAATTTAAGTGATCTGCTCACCTTCATTCTCACCTGGAAAGGAAAAAAAACTTAAGCTTGCAAATGAGAAACTACACCTGACTAGCTAGATATGAGATAAAAACTGAAAAGTAGGAATGCCAAAATATTTTGGTCACATCCACTACTAAATGAAACAAGACAGAATACTGAATACCAGACCCATCAGACTAAAATTAAGACATAGGAAAGGCCAAAATGCCCCTCAAAATATAAGTACCTCTCTTTGACAGGTTTCTGAAACCCTCTTGGCATCACCTAGTTGCTTTCTGTGGAAGCTAGTGAAAATCCTATGATGCTTCGGTATATCTTTTCTCACAATATTTACCCAATATTTACCAATTTTCTCCATTTCCTCCTTCTGGATCACAGATGGGTCTTTCTTCACCTTCTGCTTTTTGGGTAGACTACGTTCAATAATCTGCAGCCAGACACGTTGAGAGATGAATAAGTAAAAACAGCCTAGCAGCACTTACTATGCAGAAATACCAAAAGGGATTGCATTTTTATGACTCAAGTAGAATACAGACCTCATATGTGTCTCCTTTCTCCAGCACCTTCACATAGTAAACTTGCAGTACACCACTCTCTGACAAGATGGACCGTCGTATCCCTCCAGCCGCCCCCTCTGGGATAGAGGACGTGTCTAATCCAATATCACTGACTTTCAAGCTGAACTTCTGGGGCAAATTACTGACTGACTGGGCTTTCAATTTTGCCTGAAGAGATTCATACTGGAGCAAAGGTTCACCCATCCCTGCTCGGCTTCTACCCCCAGACCACTTATCAGCAGACATCATTGTAGCCAATGACCCCAAATCAAGGGTGCCCTTTAGGTAAATTTCCTCAACTTGGATATCCGATGTGCTTGGCAGGTTCAATGATGCCGCCAGCTTTTCATAAGTTGGAGGAATCCTATAAGTGATGCCATCCCCAATATCCAAATAAGCGAGTTCATAAACTGATCTGCAAAATCTTTTAAGAGTTTACTTCCACGTGTCATTCAAAATGCAGTTGTTCAGAGAATATTAGTACATTATAACATTTCAGCATTCATTTTTTTGGGAAAAAAGATAGGGAAGAAGCAAACCTATCAGCACCATAATCTGGTTTATCTAATTCATGATAATTTCCAAGCTTTTGAGGACCAATGTCTGTCAGAAAATCTGAAGTAGATTCTATTTTGTGTGATCCTCCTCGATGCTCATTCCCCAATATCCGGTCCTTGGATCCTAAACTACCCTTTGCAGCCAGAATCCCAATTCGACTTGAGGCAGGACTTGGCGAGGAATTATTGATCCTCCTCTTGTATTTCTGAATATGTTCTCCAAGCATTGCTCGATACCTCTCCTCTGAAATATAAGTACTGTAACTTCCGCCCTCGTCCTCGTCACTACTATATCTGTTCCGCCTCTTCTTCTTCAATTCCCTCGTCGACATCATTCTGTTAGTGCAGTCCGCTGTAGCTCCACCAATTTATAATTAAAAAAAACACCAATCCATATGCATAAGTCTCACTTTACCCGCTCAATTTAACTCTTCAAAAACATAAAACTCAATGATACTGTGTATATCATATGTATCAGCACCAAATTTCCCATTAATAGAAACACTATACAGATGTATATGTATGTGCATGTGTATATCTAGAGTACGAATTTGCACAATGTTATTGAATTTCCAAAAGATCAAATCAAAATGGGTCATTGTAATTCAATAAAAAACGAAGGAAAACTCTTAAGAAAAAAATGCCTACCTTGGCTACCTCTGCTCTCATCCTGACTACTATTCCCATAATAATCAAAATCATCATCTTGTTGGGGTAGTTGAAAGTTCATCAAAGACTACATAAACCCAAAAAAAAAGCAAATAAAAAACACAATTCATACCCAAAATTCCTCAAAACAACATAAACTCAAGATACCCAATTCAAATTAACCACCAAAAACTAAAAAAAAAAGACAAAGTAATCATAAAAACCATATTCTTCCACAAAACAAAAGAACACATAAGCAATAACACAGTCCACCAATAGAGCCCATTTGAAAAGATCAGAAACCCAAGACACATACCTCAAGATTGAAGAGATTTGCATAGGAGAAGTGTCTTTTGGCGTCCATAGAGTACGCTTTGAAGGTAGTGTAAAGAAAAGAGCCCTAGAAACCCCAAGTCTGTGAGGAGCATTGGAGGAGATAGGCAATTGATAACGATAATTTGTGGGTAGAGGGATAAAATAGCGGTGGGTAAGAAGAAGACGACGACGGCGTAGTGACCTTAACCCTATAGGAAAGAGAAAGATAAGGGAAGGGTGTAGAGAGAGAAAGAAGAGAAGAAGCGTAGACACAGGTGAATGCATTGGGGGGGTACTTGCTAAAATGAGCTGGTGGAGTGGCGTTGGTTAACGTGCGCTATCGTATCCGTCTTTTATTCAAGCTTCCCTCTTTCTGTAACATCGGGTAGTATACGAACATGGAAAAAAAAGGGGTCAAGAGAAAGTGTACAGGCTGGGCTAAGGTACGCTCCTGATGTGTTGCAATCGGTTGTGTTCTCCGTACACGTGGCAGATCCTTTGTCATGCCAATTTTGGATCGTTGATTTCTAAAAAAATATATGTTTTGAGTAAACTACACATATGACCCTCAAACTATGATATTTGTGTCAATTAAGCCCTTAATTTTTTTTGTGTCAATTGAACCCCTAAACTCTCTAATTGTGTCAATTGAATTTTTTTGTCTGTCTCCGTTAGAGTGTGTCACTCATGTGACCATATGACACAAGAAATTATAAGGGCTCAATTGACAAAATTAAAGAGTTTAAGGACTTAATTGACATAATAATTATAATTTGAGGGTTATTTGTATAATTTATTCATGTGTTTTCAATAAGTTGACAAATGTTGGAGTAATGTTAAAAGATTGTCCAAATGAGTGGTCAATAATGAACTTGTTAGTCGAACGAATTCGAGTCGAACTTGAAAAATTTGTTTCTTAATCAAGTTAAAAAAAATATTCAAGTTCGGTTCATTTAAGAAACAAGTCGAACCCGAGTATTTGCACATAAACGAGTTGAGTTTGTCAAGTTTGAGCTGAGCTTATAGGCCTTGTTTTTTAAACGGATTTAAAAACTTTTTCAAGTTTAGACTTGTTTAGAAAACGAATCGAACCTGAACGAGTCAAGCTCGAGTAACTCAGTTTGATTAATAACCTTACTTACAAGAACAAAGTCAAAAAAAAAAACATATACCAAAAAAATAAGAAAAACCAGACAAGAATATGTCTCTTTTTTGCATTATAAAGTCTACATGAAAGGTCAGATGTATATAATCGTACTTGAAATATAAAATATATAGCTCAAACATGTAATACTTAGATAAAATGTAATTGGGAATATATGATTTTACATAGGAGCAAAGTTAGGGTTTTTGTCTAGTAGGGACAACTTATTATTCATTAATAATTTATAATCATAATGTTAATAATAATACTATTTAATTTATAACAAAAATGTTGCTCAGTTGATATGGGAGAGTATATGACATTACACGTGCATTTTGGGTCAAAAAAAATTGTAATAGGCTAGGAAAAAGACCGAGAAGAGTATTGGTTTTATTCTGGACGCTCGCTAGAGAGAGAAACCTACTCAAGCGAACTCTAAAATTGCTCGAGCGACTGCGTGAAGGTATTAGTGATTGAGGATTTCAAAATATCTCCTCTTCATTGTTCTACTCACTCTTTAGATCATTTAGCTAAAGGATTTTTACACCGATTAAATCCTTCTAGATTTTATCCACGATTTCCAATTAGATTTTGATATAATGACTTCTAGAATACAAAAAGATAGTGATGAGTGATACTTTTACTAGAAGGATTTGACAGTAAAGGCTTAAATTTCTTTACTCTCTAAGGTCCCGTTTGGTAACGTTTAAATTTTTCGTTTTTCGTTTTTATTTTGATATTTAGAGAAAACGAGAAAAAAAAAACTCGTTTGGTAACCGTTTATGCTTTTCGTTTCTGTCATCGTTTGATAAACGGGGGGCGATTTTCAAAAACCAAAAAAAGTCGTTTTTGGTTTCCGTTTTTCGTTTTTCAAAAACGAAAAACAAAAACGTTACCAAACGGGGCCTAAGTTATTTCTCCTATTGAAACTTAGGCACGTTCCAAGTTTCAACAGAAGGGTTTGACAATTGATTATCGAGTTCTTCACATTATTGTGATAGCAGGCATTGACCCAAAGAGGCATAAGAGCGATATCCCACATTCTAAAGTCCAATTGATCTAGAGCTTCCTATTGATACCACATCTTATATCTTTAGTGTCATTTTTGGTTCATTTATTATCCGGTCTACTTAGGATTGTTTACAACAAGGGCGGAGCCATAATCCATTTTCATTAGGGGTAATCATCACGTTGAGGGAAAAAATTGAAGAATAACCATCGAAATTTGTTGTTTTATAAATGAGTATTTTGTCATTTACACTATTTATAAAGTAATTTTTCATGGCAATTTTTTACTTTGTTACTTTAAAAGTTTTTCATGCATAACTTACATGTAAAAAAATAGAAATTAATTAAGAAAAGTTATATAAAATTTATTTTATAGAAAGTACTAGTATTAGAATAATTTTCATAGAAAATGTTATTTAGACAAATCATTCCGTAAATAAATTATAAATAAACATGTCAATCATGAAATTTTGAGTGATATGAATCTAAGTTCGATTTGAAAAATCCAGTTTGAATATGATCTGATTATCCATCAAATTTCGTCTTTACAATTCATATCAATATCTATATCCATTAAATATTAAAAAGTTAATCGAAAAACCAAATCTTGTATATACACGTGTGTGCATGTGTGTTTGGTGAATCGTTTAAAATTCACAATTAGATCAAATTTTGGTATATCTAAATCTAAATTCTTGAAATATAATAGCATATTTGAACTTGGATAATCAATTAAACATATCAATTCATATCTAGATAGTCAAAATTAGAGGAAAATGAGTTTGGTAACTTAGTGTGTCATTGTAGAAATAGGAGAAACAACTAATGAGTAAAGAAAGAATTGTGAGATTAAGTCTTATGAACTTTTTAAAAAAATCAATAGGGGCAAATATTGAAAAATTTTATTTTTTTTTATAATTTTAAACTAACCCCAAAAGTTTTCAAAATCTCGTGTTGCTCCTACTTAGTTTTAACATTCGGCAACATCTAGCTCACAAGCATGTGACCACATTGCCCTAATCAAGATCAGTGACAAAGTTCTCCACATGACCCCCCAATCTGGAAACCACGATTTTGAGGAGAGACTTCTTTGCTTGGTTGTTCTGAGAGTCTTTAACACTGAGTTAGTACAAACTTACTATTGATTATAAAGATTTTGTTCACCATAAAAAATAGACGAATAACACGATAAATCGCGAGATCACTACAACGACCGATTGATTAGCAATTTGTGTAGTTCTACTACTTCGGAGGAGAGACTTGAAATAGATGGAAATAGTGCAGATACGTCTAGAAGAGACTATTGATTTGAGGAGATTAAACTAGATTTCTTGATCTTTCATTGTTTAGCTTTGAGATTTCTAAGTTTTGTATTCCTATTATCTTGTGATGATTGAAAACCTATGTTTTGCTTGTTTTATGAATTTTAGTGTTTGTTACTTGTGTGTGTATTCTATTTCTTGATGTTATATTATTGACCATTTTGTCACAAAGAGGGGGAGGGGTTGCATGATATACTCAATCACACACACACACATCACTTGGAATCATTGTATACTTCTTTTAATTTAAATTGGTATTATATTGAGGGTGAGTAGTATTGATGTGCATGAAACATGTTCACATTGGAAGTTTTTGTTGTGTTGCTTTGATACTATTGCTTATATGCATATGATTGGCATGTTTAAAATTGTTCTATGTTACCCACTAATCAATTTTTGTGTTAGGACTATTTATGTTTATTCCCTATGTGTTTCATGAGGTTTAGTTGTTTAACTGTGTTTCAAGAGCTTAAAAGTATCAAATTAAAGTCGTCTTCACTACATAAAGTTATATTCAAGAACTGAGTAGAATTGTATTAGTGTAGAGTGAGTTGTAACTTGTACATTTTATGATGTTGAAGTTCGGATGCAATTCATGCTTATGTTTGAAGTTTTGCGAGTTATAACAAAACTTGATGGTAGTACATATCTTTTGGTCACAAAAATATCAAAAGGGAAGATTACATATTGTTTATAATTGACGTATTTCCTTGAGTCACATGGATGGATTTAGTTGAGGTATTATGGTCCTACCATTGAAGATCAAAGAAATTCAACCTAAATGTCATGAAGATTACCTGAAAAATGGATTGAAGATGCATAAAGATGATCAAGTAAAACTCATAGCATTCACACTCCACTTAGGATTGATGTAGACTTAGATGCCTTAAGGTGCGTTTTGCAACGTTTTTATTTTTATGTTTTTTTTATACAAAAAAACAAAATTAGTTTTTTGTTTTTTTATGATAAAATAAATAATATGTTTGGTAGTCATCTATATTTAAAAAATTATAAAAACAAAAATAAAATATTTGGTATTATATATTTTTGATAATAATTTATTTTAGATAATAGATTTGTATGTGTGTATATATATATATATATATATATATATGTTAATATTTTAATCCCAAATATTACTGGTGATCCCTCAATTGCAGATGTTCTTTGTGATCAAACTAAAAAAAAATTAAAAAAATGAAGATGCTCTTGTTGACACACTCACAAGCAAGATCTTTTTTGTTGGAACATGCACATACACAAGATACACACAAACACACATATACATATACATATACATACACAACCACACATACATATATATACACACATGTAGATCTATGTAAAAATAACATCATATACGTAGATCTATGCCTATATGTATATAATATATATATACAGATCTACATATATGTCTATATATATACATAAATCTATGTATATATGGTATAAAGAAGGAAAAAGGGGGAAACGAGTAAGAGAGACGATGTAAGTTTCATCTTTGTCTTCGATTTCGTCTTCGTCGTCTACTTCGCCTTCTTCGTCTTTGTTGCTGGTTTCAGAAGAGAGGAACGAGTGAGAGAGAGGAATGAGTGAGACAAATGAGGGAAATAGATTTAAAAAAAAGGAAAAGGGCATTTTATAGTTGACACAAAAAAAAACTCATTTTGTTGCTAATGAGATTCGAATGTTAGATCTCATTAATTGTTGACAGGAGACGCACGTGTTTTTAGTTTTGGATGTTTTCAAAAATATCATTTTTTATGTTTATATATTTGGACCTTGTTTTCAAAACAACATGGCTTAAAAAAAAAAAAAAAACCCTTCACAAACATGTTATTTATTTATTTTTTTTTTACAAAAAGTGAAAAAAAAAACACAAACATAAGCTTACCAAACGGCACCTTATTGAATCGTGAATTTATTTGGAAAATATTTTCAAGACTTTATGTACGGTATATATACCTAACCTTACAGTTTTTGGTTTAAAAAACGTGATTTTTATAGTCAAAATAAGACCCCAAGTATAAACAGTATTCAAGCAAAATCAAAGACTAATGGCCTGTTTGGTTTGTGTTTCAAAAATTAGTATCTAAAAACAGCTTTTGAAAAGAGTTTTGAGAAATTGGTTTTGATATTTTTTGAGATAAAAAACTTGTTTGATTAAATGATTTTAAAAATAATTTTATAGTACAGAAAATAGTAAAACTTGTTTGGACAGCCTAAGTTATTTTTAGTATATAATATAAATAT
>CM042196.1:2249341-2278779 GCA_023539305.1 Ilex asprella
TTATATTATATATATAGAGAGAGAGAGGAAAAAAAAAGGAATGAAGAAATTTGTTGTTAAGGAGACTCGAAGGGCAGACCTCATTAAAGTCCAAAATTGTTCTCCTTGTTTCTAAAATTTTCAAAGAAAACTCTAAAAACAAGCTAAACTTTGTTTTCTGTTTCTTTGACTCAAATCTCATTTTTTTCGAAAATTTTGAGAACAAAAATGCTAAACAAACAGATTTTGGGTGTTTTTAAAATTTTGAGAATAAAAAACTGTTTTCGAAACACAAACCAAACATTACCTAATTGTTTAAGGTTAGTTGAATTAATTTCGGATAGCTTCTAAAAGCTGGCACTCACTTGACATGGGATTCCCACTCGAGCAAGATAGCTTGCATGACTTGTTTGCGGTCGCTTCTTGCTCGCTCTGCCGCGCATCTGAATCTGATTCTAATTAGAATACCTTAGCAAACTCAGTTTTTACTCTATATACAAAACTCTAAGCTATTTCATAGAAAGAGATAGAGAAAATAGAGATCAAAAAATTCTAGGAGCTTTTAGCACAAACCTTGTGATATTAAATTTAGAACACAATATTTTTCTACTAAAATAGAGAGCTTATTAGAGTTATTTAAATAATTATCACTTTTTATTTTAAATTTTCATCGAAATTACTCTTTATTATTAAAAAAAATGACGCACATATATTCTTCATTAAATACCCTTTACTATAAGATTAGGTTATTAGAATTATCTAAAAAATCTCACTCTTTATTTTTACAAAAAATACTCTCTCAAATAAAAAATACGATTAAAAATGCTCTAAATAAAAATAACAAATATTTGGGTTCACTATTCAAGGTGGAGCCTAATATATTTCTTCTGTTCCTGGTTTAAATCTAAAAAAAATAACAATAATTGGTTTGACCCAAACAATTTACCCGAGAACGCCAATTGGATGCAATTCTAAAAAATCATGTAACGAAAATTTATAATTTAAATTTACATCTCAAATAAAATGGATCATTAAATTAATAAATTCCGTTTAAAAAATTTGATAAAACTCACTCATTCAATAAACATTTTCATTTGAAATGAAAATTTGAAATGTACTTTTCAGTCTAAAAAGTCCACGCGTTGCTACTTAGACTCAAAAAATCCCGACTTGCCCGTGCCGTTTACAGCTAGCCACGTGCGAACAGATAGCGCTCGCAAACTCTGAGCCGACCAATAAAGGTCCAAAGTGTTTAACCAATGTACATTTATGCCCCTCTTTTCACTCTAAAATAACGTGTACATGCATAACCCTTTTTTTTTTTTTGTCAACTACTATTATGGAGGTTTACATTCTGACCAAAAAAAAAACTACTATTATAGAGGAGGAGAAAGAAGTTGAAGTTTAAACTCATAACATTAAAATTTAACAACTTGAATTTTAAGTGTAGCTCAAATGATAGCAGTGAAGAATTTTAAATTCGGACGTCTTGAATTTGAATCTTGGTAATTTCATAAGATCAGATCAGAATGAATTTAGGTGTTTGTTTGACAGGATTAGTGGGAATTAAATAGGGGATTGGGTTAAAAATAATCTTGCGCGCCACATATCCCAGCTTTGGCAATGTAAGAATGGATGAGATTTTCGTAGTCTTTCAAATCTGCGGCCCGTAGTTTTGCACTCCAATATCGCTCTGATCCGAGTTGTGGTAACCCATTGAAACTATGGGATTGTGGAATCTCTCAGTTGGATTAGTTTCGAATTTACTAAAACACCCTTACAATAATGAGTGTCAAGTTACTTTTCTCTCTCCCTTTCTTTGTTAATTGTGTATGTATGTTGCTCATCAGCCTTGGCCTGAAGGAGATCTGCTCGTATAAGTGGAGCAAATATGTTATGTCTCTCTGTCTCTCTCTCACAGTTTGTGATATTTGAATTTTCATCTTCGTCCCACACTCGGGTGTTTTGGGTTGCCATGGACGATGGTGATACTCGATCTGCATATGGACCAAATTTGTCCATGTAAGTGCTCGATCTGACCATGCAAGTAGCTTCTATGTATACCCATTTGTTCTCTCTCCCTCTCTCCCTCTTTCTATCTGAAGCATATGGAGAAGCCAAGACATGTGGAGAAGATGAGCAATTAACCAAAATAAAATCCACTTTACACCCTAGTGGTTCGTTTTTTTTTTGCACTTTACCCCCTATGTTCATAAATTAGCACATAACTCTCTTATACTTTTGAACTAAATTGGTACCAGTAGAAATTGTCTCTCAATTGACAGAATGGAGCATGCAAGCACATGATTTGGGAGTAAATGTGTGAAAATATTCGATTTAAGTCAACTTTGAATGAAAGGATTTGAGTCTCATTAAAAAATCATATTTGTTATATGATGTTGGATCTCATTACACCTTAAATTTTTAAGATCTTAAAAATGTTATGCTCATCCATTTGTTTAGTTGAACTCTAAAAAAATTAATATTTTAATTAAAATAACATATTTTAAATTGACCTGATCTGTGTTATTAATTCAGGCAAAAATATTAAAATGCCATAATTTTCATGGAAAATAAATTGCATTTGGGTCATTGAAATTTTTTTGGATTAGGTTTGGATTAATTTTGCTTTTTATAGAAAAAAATAATTAAGTTTTTTTTAAACACACAACTTTCGATGGAAGTAAAAAAAAACAAATAACGATTTAGACATGAATTGTATCGACTTGCGAATTTTTGCATGATGCATATGATTTTGTGATTAAAAGTGTACTGTACAAATTAAATTAAATAAATGAACAAAATATTTATTGCAATATTTTGTAAAAATGCGTAATTTATTGATTCATATTTTTTTAAAAATAATACAATACTAATGAATTGAACTTTTTTTATTCCATTCCAAACATGGTAGTTGATTGAATAACATTTTTTTACACAAAGGTGCAATGGTCATTTGAGTATGTTTTATCTTTACATGTGAATGGGGCCCATAAACAAAATGAAACTTATCCAAACATGGGATATGATTTGAATTCGAACTTTATAATCATCCAATCCGGACTACTTTGCATTGGGTAAGATTGGGATTAAGATTCAAATCCAATCCAATACAATACAATCCTCCCATGGTGATCCAAACATCACCTATGAATATCCTAGTTTTAATGTGAATAATCTGTTTTTAATTAGACTAAAGAGAGAATTAGTCAGGATGTACGAAAAAAATCTTGTTTAAATGAACGGTGACTATTAGGCCAATTACTAACCTCTTGTTTAAATAATATATATTTAAGCAAAAAATAATTTCATTGCAATCTTTCATAAAATAGTAGACGGACAATCTACACCAAAGACAATTACAATAACTATAAACAATATACCTTCAATTTTCATTCTCCAAAAAGTTATTTGTTTTTTTTTGCCTAATTAACAATCACATAGTAAAAATGAGAATTATTTTACTACTTAATAAAACAAATGTTATTTGAACGAATATTAAAGTGACCATCAAACATGTGAATAAATTGAGAAAATTGTGTTAGTTTGGGTGAGAAAAAAGACTCTTTTTTTAAAGCTTAATTTGATAAGGGTTGGTAGTGATGGAAAATGAGGCCACGACCATAGTGGACTAGTGGGGGAACATTAGCGATATTTGACAGTGATGTTGGGTATTTTATGGTATTATTTAGCGGAAAGGTTACAGTATCATCAAAAATTATAAATTTTTAATGTTAATTTATAATTTTTTGAGCTATAAATTATAATTTTAAAGGGTATAATTGATCATGGAAGATTGAGATCGATATTGAGATTTTCATGATCAAATCATGCATATCTGTAATCGATCATGGTATTTTCTTGAATTATTATAATTTTTTATTTTAAAATTATAATTTTACTCATAAAAAATAATAGTCGAAGATATTTTTTTTTGACACAGTAAAATTTTCCTTAGCCGGTGGACAAATTTTTTATGCGTGATGGTGATTTGTCAGAAGATACTTACAATGATTAGGGTGAGTTACATTCTTATCCCCTGTACTATTCCATGTTTGTTAATTAATTTCTTAAACTATATTTTTGTTCAATTTAGCACTCCAACCATGCAAACTAAATCAATCTAGTTCTGCGGTCTAGTTTCCGTCAAAGACTCATGAGATCCACCTCACTCTTGTTTTGTTCGAAATACCCCTCTTCTGTGAATAGCAAAGATCTCATGAGTCTTTGACGGAAAGTAGACAGAAGGGTTAGCTTGAATTGAATTGTATAGTTTGAGGGCTAAATTGAAAAAAATATATAGTTAAAGTGCTTAATTGACACACATGAAATAATTTAGAGGCCAATAGTGTAATTCACCCTTATAATTAATACAGCATATCACTTTTGCCTTTTCGAAAATAGAACCAACAATAATGTTCCGTAGTTATCACAAAAGTGAACCAACTTGGTAGCTCAGTTGGTCAGACCCTCTGTCTCAATTGTAGATTAGGGTTCGAAGTCTTTTGGGTGCGATAACATGGTTTTTTAGTTGGACAAAACTTGAATGGTGTATAAGTTAAGAGATCGATTCATATGCCCGAATTTGTCCTTGATTCTATCTCAATTACTTGAACGGTGTATGAGCTGAGAGATCGGTTATTACACCCAAATTTGTCCTTTATTCTATTTAGAGTAACAAGTGTGAGAGACATAAGAACGTTTCTACTTATTTTATTGAAGACCGAAATTTTTCCATTTTCAAAAATAAAATAAAAACAAAGTGGCAATTTAGTAGTAAAATCAAACTCTGTACTCAATTTTATAAACTCAATCCGAACGTTATAGAATACGCTATAAAAACGTTTCTCTCATAGAAGAAACCGTCCCCTCGCCCCTTCTCTCTGTCTCTCTCTCTCTCATTTTCTGGGCAACAGCATTGTCAATATTTACTCCATAGCTCTGGTCTCTCTCTCTCTCTCTCTCTCTCTCTCTCTCTATCTCTCTCTCCCCGACACCACAGATGTCCGGTTACCCCCACAACTCGCCCGGTTACGGCTACGATTACGGTGCCCAACCATCGCAACCCTACTCCTCGGCCCCTTACGGTGCTCCACCGCCAGGCCAACCATACGCCGCCCCCTACGCCCCAGCCGCCACCCCATATGCCACCCCCTCAGCACCAGCTGCCACCCCATATGCCAACCCCTCAGCTCCATACGGTGGTAAGCCAAATAAACCCCCAAAGGAAGACAAACCCTCCGCCGCATACGGTGCTCCACCACCACCGTCGTCGGCTTCTGGGTATCCTCCTCCGTCGGCGCCGTACGGCAGCCCCTTCGCTTCTCTTGTGCCGTCGGCTTTCCCGCCCGGTACCGATCCCAATATAATTGCTTGTTTTCAGATAGCTGATCAAGATGGGAGTGGGTTTATAGATGATATGGAGTTGCAAAGGGCTTTGTCTTCTTATAATCAGAGTTTTAGCCTCAGGACTGTTCATCTTCTCATGTATCTCTTCACCAGTACCAACAGCAGAACGATCGGTAATTCTCTCTCCATTCCTTCGTTCTGTAATTTTAAAGTACTCCATGAAACTAATTAATCTCATGTTTCCGTTGACTTATAAGTAATTTTTGATTTGATTCCAATAGTTGAAGTTTTCATGTTGTTGAATTTGTGGGTTTTTGTCAAAACAGGGCCAAAGGAATTCACTTCAGTTTTTTACAGCTTACAGAACTGGAGGGTAAGATAAAGGAGGTTTCTCTCCTTTTTCTATTGAGTAATACTATATAACCCAATTGAAACCCAAAAGATTGTAACTCAAATATATATCTTTCCCTCGGATGAGTAGGTCCATCAATTTTTTTAATGGAACCAATCCATCCGACACTCAAAATGATATGTATTTGACTTTTGGTTTTATTTGGGTCATGCAGATTTTTTTTTTAATTTTAATATGAAATTAAAAAAATTGAGTTTTTTTTAAAGGGATGGACTCGACATGAAACTATTAATAAATAAATATTTGTATGAGCTAAGTAAATTAAAAAAAATTACACAATAGGACTTATTTGTATATGTGATTTATACACGACACAAATTTAATGTTAGGATCCTATCTCACTCGTCACGATTGATACACTTAATTTTAAATTTGTGTTTACTTTTATTGATTTTAATTTTGTTTAGAATTAACTGAATGTTTTATATGTTGATTGGTGTTTTTAGGCTATATTTGAGAGATTTGATAGGGACAGGAGTGGCAAAATTGATACCTCGGAATTGAGAGATGCCCTCCTAAGCTTGGGGTTTGCAGTTTCGCCTCCAGTTTTGGAGTTGCTGGTCTCTAAGTTCGATAAAACTGGTGGAAGGAACAAGGCTATTGAATATGACAATTTCATCGAGTATGTTTTGAACAATCATTTATGCATCTTTTTCAAGCGGTTGCTGTCAATCCCTGTTTTGAGATCAATTTTGAGTAATAATTTGGGTTGTGTGTGGTTGAAAGCTCATTCTTGAGCAAACCAAGCTCGGGCACATTTTCATTTTTACTCTCTATTGTTTTGAGTTCGGTGTTGAGTTTGAGTTGATTATATAAAAATTCTTACTTGAGATTGGTTTGGAGATTGGCTTGTAAAACAAAATGAAAGAATTTTTTAAAGCCCTTTTAAACTTAAAATCAAGCTACTTGTTACTCTGATTCGACCAATTTACATCCATACATTTCCGTATCTATGCTTGAGGTTAATTAGTTTCTAATGTTGTCTCTGTTTCTGATTTTTGTAATTTCAGGTGCTGCCTTACTGTTAAGGTATCGTTTTCAGACTTGTTATTTTCGCTTCTCTTTTTCTGGGCACTTTTCTTACTTATTTTAAGTATATGTTGCTTCATTTTGTGGATTTTGAGATTTGTATGTCTGACTGGGGATGATGGGTGTTTCAGGGGCTAACCGAGAAATTCAAGGAGAAGGACACTGCTTACTCTGGATCGGCAACTTTCACCTATGACTCCTTCATGATCACTGTTCTACCTTTCCTTATTGCATAATTGTGAAAGTTCTTGTTATAATAGATAGTGCTTTGTGAATTGTTGCATAGGTGCTTGCAACTTTCTCATTAGATTGGCTGAGTTTCGTGTTGAGATGTTATTTATGTTTTAGTTGTAATGTGTAAGGGTTACTGGATTCTTTTGAAGAACTATGAAATACAATGCTTTCCAACCTTGTAACGTTTTGGGTGCATTAGTTTTATTAGATTGTCCAAAGTTTTTGTTCTGGGTTTGTCGCGCTTTACCAATGTAGGATACAAGGCTGGAAAAGCAGATTCCTTTTCTCAATCACAATAATTAGTAGCATGAATCTCAAAATCTGCAATGAAGAACTATGAAATGCAACGCGTTCTGAACTTTTAAGGTTTTGGGTGCATTGGTTTAACATACATGTCCAAATCTATTGTTGGGCTTTGTGGCTCTCTACTACAAGGTAATATTTTTCATCAATTATATGTTTTTCTGTTCCATCCTATTTGTTATTCTGCGTGATGCGAAATTATACGGAATATGTCAAATTTCATTACAAGTTGCATGATAGATCATCTTTACTGTGGTCAATGCAATATATAAAGTCAAGGTTTAGACTTCTATCGTATCTTGGTCGCGGGTTTTTCTTTTGTGGTAGGGAGGGGGGAGTAGTGCAGGTTTGGACATTGCTTCTGAATCTTAACGAGTGGTATACTGGCGAGGGAAATTAAGAGAAGATACACAGAAGGAGATCAAAATCTCCTTACGTGTATTTGTCTACATAGCAGAAATGAACAAATAGAAACTTGTATGCTAAGTATATGTCTACATAAGAAGGTGTGGCCCTTTTGGCAACTTCCATGTAAGTCAGGCTTCTACGAGGGAATGTAGAGGTATGAATATGACAAAAGAGGAGAGTCAAGTTTAGGTAGCTGATGCAATCTTGTAGAGCACCTTTCCCTTTGACATCTTGCTTCATAGTTTGGAACTTATTTCCTGTATTCTTCTCTTTGTGGAGTGGTTTTATCCTCAAGTAATCAGGGGAAAGCTCTTGGTGACAGGATAACTTTGTATTTAGGGTTAATTACACAATACCCCCTCCATCTTTAAGTCATGTTCAATCAACTCCCTCTGGTTTTAATTTTAACAAATTATCACCTCAAATTTTGAATATGCTTCAATTTATCCAAGCCGTTAATTGTGGCAGTGAAAAATGACGGAAGTTAGTCATGGTCGTGTCACTGTACCCATGTTGTTTCCATAATTTTGTCTTTTTAACAAATCTGAGATCATGTGACTTCTCTGAAGAATATTATAACTTTAAAGGAACAATTTGTTGAAATTAAAATCAGAGGGAATCGATTGTAACATCATCTAAAGTTAGAGGAGGCATGTTGTGATTGGCCCTTGTTTTTATTATAGAAATCAAATTAGCATGGAAAGTATTTGGGAAGTCTTTTTTTTTTTTTTTAGCTGATCGAAAAAGGGGTCGGCGCAACGAGAACACCTAGAGACTACCTTGATAAGTCTTCATTGATGAGATCATAAGACCTTTAACTGTGTCCAATGCACCTTTTTCAGCATTTTCAGAGTTCTGAATTTGGAATTAATTAGGGGAAACATCTTAGTGACACTTTTGTTATAGAAGTGAAATCAGCATTGACATGTGTTTGGAAAATTTCGTGCTTCACACGGATTTCCCCGCTAGTTATCACTACATTTGTAATGCTCCGGTTTTTTGGATGCGTTAATTAATTAATAGACCATAATAGTAAAGTTTTACAAAATATTTTAAATATTCAGATCAAACTCTAATTACCTCAATAAAAATTATAATTACGAATTCGATAATCAAAGACCAATAAAATTTGTAATTTAAATTTAATAAAAAAATATATTAGGATTCGTCCATCTCTAATTCCTTAGACGCCAACCCTGGTCCTTTCTTTCCAACTTGTCCTGAAAAAATATTAAAAATGAGAAAGTATACAGTATCAAAAATAAACAAAGATATGACTAATCAAATACAAAATAATTCAGTTGATAGGAAACAGGAACAACGGAATTATCAATCAAATTGGATATGGTGCGTAGCTCAACTGCTATCAAATATAGTCTTTTATTCGGTTCATCTTAGTCACATGACAAGTGATATTTGTACATATAAATTAATACTCATATCAAACAATTACACCTCGTAGGGTCACAATCATATTTCACAAATAATACTTCAAACACGATTCGTACATATATTAATCAGTCCTAAAGTATTTAACCTATAATATAGATAAGATCAACCAAACTTATAGAATTTCATATCAACAGGAAATAGTAGACATGAATAGAAATTTAAGATAATCAAAAGGATATTCTTTGCAATGAGATTGAAAGATATGAACATATTGTATATTACCTTATACTTCAAATTCATCGATGACTCCGATAGATATGAATTTTGAAATATAACGAATCAAATATTTAAATTTAGTATTAATTTGAAATAAAATCACCACTCAAATTTTGACCCCAAAATCTCATAATTTTTTTTTCTTCTTCCTCTCTTCCTTCACATGGAAAAATTTCCAGGCTTCCTCCATACATTTTTTTTATTATTTTTAAAACACTTGTCAAGACTTATGCATTGTGGCCACTTTTTCTTTTCCTTCTCTGTTAACACTTTGTCCACCGCAACAAATCTATGTATATATACCTACGTGTATTTTCATATATTACACATCTATTATATCATTGGGACATTATAATATTGTTATTTCAACACAAAACATGATCTTTATTATAATCATTCGACTCATTTTTACACAAATAATCTATATTTCAGATCCATTTATTTACTTATTTTTTTTAAAAAAAATTATTAAATTATATAGAATTATAATTAATGACCTAATTAATATATTAGCGATTAATTTTAATACAGCTCATAAGATCATTCATCTTTGATTTTTCCTTCCTATTTTTTCCCCATGCCTTAGGAAATTTTGAACCTTAAAATTAACTTCCTAAACATCTCATTTGGGCTATAAGTTAGAGAGTAAGCATTTTTTTTAATGAGAATCTTTTAATGCCTAAGGGACACGTCCTAGTTACTCATTGGGTGTTTGGTCCAAAGTAAATAGGGTTGACAAATTACCCTAGTGGTGGTTTTTTTTTTTTGATTCAATGGTCAAGGTTATTTAAGTCAGTTTGCATGTACCTTGACTAATCTTCTTGCAATCTTTAGGATTAGGGTATTTATTGTCTGACTCTAAGGAGTTATCGAGATTCCAACTAGAACGTGTGAATTTACAGCTCGTCCATGTTACCATTTGAGCTACCTAAAACAGTTTTTCATGGCCACTACGAATGACAAATCCATTTGATAATCCATTCTAAAGAACAAGAATAAAGAAGCAAACTTATATGAGAAATACTCCAATCATTTGAAGTCGACTATACGATTCCCTCTTCGTATTATAAGATATATTGTATCATTTATTATTCCCCATAGTGTTATGGAAATCTAAGTCAGAACCTTCATTGGAACTCACCATCGGAATTATAAAAGAAAACTGGCCTTCCATCTAGTTCTTGAGTTGGCCTGGAATTGACCTTAAAACCCTGAGAAAATAACAAAACCAATTTCACAATTAAAGCTGTGAATTTAGGGGGAGAATCCATATGTTTAAATGAACAAAAAATTATTTGGACTTAATTTGATGATCTTATTTGCTGACTTAATGCATCATAACTCTTAAATTAGTTACGGGTTTCAACTAATAATAGGGTCGATTACTAATCCAATGACAGAGAGTGATTAAGTCAGCAAATAAGGTCTAAGTAACATTATTATGTAGAACACTAGATATATTTGTCTTACATGTGTGAAAAAAAAAAACAGAGTAGAGGATCAAGCATTTTAACATTGTCCCTCGGGATCCACCACAGGTTGGATTTGAGAGCTGTGTGATGATTGAATGTCTAGTATTATTTAGAGGAGCAATGCTACATGGACTTAAAAAATAGACTTAAAAAATTGACTTGATAATCCCAACCATTGATTTCACTGTAGGTCCCAGCATTTATTGGGACCTACTGCCTATTCAATAGTTGAGATTATCAAGTCAATTTTTTAAGTTTAATTTTTAAGTCCATCTAGCATTACTCTATTTAGAGAGCTCACATGCCCATACAGTAGTTTGTTTGTTTGTTTTGTTTTTTTTAATAAAAACTCAAGGGAATACATATAAATTGTGAATATATTTTACCTAACATCATACTGTAATTACAAGAGTTCGAGAAGACCAAGAAGCTCAAGTTCAACACATGGACATATAAAGTTGTACTGAAGAAAGTGAGTTTTTCCAAAACCCTCCACAAGCCCACCTCTAATGCCATGCTAAAGTATATCCAACTCATTTAAGAGCTAAACTTCTATAGAGCATATAACATAAGAAATCATTACTATAATATTTACATTTAGATCTCTCCCTACCATAAAAAACTGAGACTTGCATGTGTATAGCCCAAAAATTTGAACCTCTCATGGTAGGACATTAAAATTTGTAATTACTCATGTTACTCTCTCTAACAGTATAATTTTTTAGACGGTTATTGAGACCTCGATATGCGTATTTTTCCCCCCCAATTTGTGTCTCAATAGTGTAAAAACAAAGACCAACTCAAAAAACACTTACATGACGAACAGCATCACTTAGTGCTATCACTTGCTCCCTTGACACTGTCCTTATCTACAAAAAAAGAATAAAGCCAATTTCATGTTAGCATGTTGTGTTAAAAATATAGTAATGATCCTTAAACTATAGTAAAAAATAAATGAGTTAAAATATATTAGATATTTGAAATGGATTTCGTGGTTAGACACACGATTATTTTCGCTAACAATTTTAGCATGTTTTTTAGTTTGAACGACCATTTATAGTGAGAAAAAAATATATTTTCGGTATTAAAGTAGCACAATTGAAAGAATGAACATTGACACGGACACATACTTTTAGGCACCATTATTTCACATTCCCAAAATAAAATCTGATTAAGTCCCAACCTTCTTCATTACTGTCCAAGTAACACCCTCTGTGCATGGAGGAACTGTTAGAGAACCAATGTATCTGTAGTACTTTCTGCCTCCAAATATGATCTCTCCTGGGTTGATGATCCCCAAATCTATTCCTTCTTCACCAATGCCCTTGACATAGGGTATCATCTGGTAGAAAAGGAAGAATGTTAAAAAATTAAATGTAATCACAGTCGAAGTAGGGTTACCAATTTTTTATATGATCCGCAACCCCCCCTAGAACACAGACACCAAGTGAGTATATGGGTTCACATTAATGGGTTTGTAACGGGGTTGATCATTAGACCCGTTTAATAATGTGTCAACACGACATAAACTTGACTATACACGACTATAAATGAATCGGGTGCATGTTAAATAAATTTTGATACAATGTGATTTACATGGTGTGTAAAAATAACATATGACATGACTCATTAGCAACATAAGAAATGCTAGAAGCCTACAACAGTTAGAAAGGGAATAGGAAAGGGCATCAAGCTACTGGCTATTCAATCTGCATGGGTGTGGTGGTGTACGGTTGCACTGGGGGCGAACCACAAGCTTGGAAGCATGAGGTTCTGTTCTTGCTTGTGACTTTCGGGATTTAAGTGATACATGTAGTTAGCAAGTGATTACAGATATCTGGATAGGTCCAATGCATGCGTTAGAAAGGTTGAAAAACAAATTGCAAGAATAATTGAAGTGTACATATACATGACTTCAGAGCAAGCAAAGAAAACAAGAGAAACTAATCTCACACCTTTTGAAGGAAAGTATCTGGGGGTCCAAATTCAAATAACATTCCAATAACAGCTATCTGTTCCTGAGGGTTTTTATGGACAACATGCAGCTCCATATCATACCTGCAAAACAAAATTTGGGTGATCACCTTTTTATAAGTAGCCAACAAGAGAAATGGAAGACAATAAAACGAGAGAAAATGCTAGAAAACCCAAATAAAACTCAAAAATTACAGCCCAGATGCATATCATTACTTAAATAAGTGTTGAATGAGTGAGTTGTACTGAAAAGTTGATGAGATTCATTTATCCAAAGAACGATATACATTTGGATTGCAACTTTTTAGATTCTCTTTCGATTATGTAACATTGCTCTAGAATGAGACGTAAGTGTACAAGAGACTCATGCCGAAGTCTGGGAAAGGATAAATCGATAGATGTAATTTACCCTTAACCTTGCATGCAAAAAGGGTATTTTTCCGACTTACAAATCAAACTTATCAGTAAAAAGGAGAGAAAATACCAACCTTTTTCCATTCAAGGTGTGCTCTGAAGGAGCATGCCAGTGACATTGTTGTAGGCTGTACTGAGTACCATTTATGGTAAGTTTTCCTGCATCTCCTTCCCATTGGAGCTGACAGAAGACCATATAAGATAACTAGTTGTGCTAGATGATCAATTTGGCATGTCAAAGGCAGTAAAGAATGTGGAAGCAGACCCCAAGGAAGTGTGCAATGTTTGAGTTGTGCTAGATGATAGTATTTGTTTTGGGTTTTCCTCCACGGTTTTAAAACACATCGCAACAACTTAGACTGAGCGTATATGTATATTAACAATAATTTCGTATCTAAAGACACTTTGTCATATCAAAAATCGGACATTGGTCATGTAAATTTTATATTTTAAATATTTTTTTCCTTTTTTTAATTATGCAAATTTAAAATTAAAATGAACACAGAAAAATTATAAATAGATAAAAGAAAAATAAGAGAGAGGTAGGTGTGGATTAATGGATTTATTTGATATTAGAAAGTGTCTTAGTTGAGTTTTCTGGCATTAGGAGATGTGTAGAGAAGTTGATGTTTTTTAACAGGAAAAAAAAATTGAGATTAATTTTGTACCATTAGATCAAAATAGATGTAATTTGGATCAATCTTGACAGTTATTATGTTTTTATAAATTTAAAATCTATAATAATAAAACAGAGTCTCATTCTTGAACTGTTTAAGCTCCCCACTTTAGAAAAACATAATAACGGTTCAGATCAGTTTATATTACGATTTAATTTTTTAATTTTTTTAATCATAGTAATTCACTTAAATTTTAATCTTTTAATTTTTTTAACTAGAGTAACTTATTTAAATTTTAACTATAATAACTTAAATTTCAACCTTTTAACCACAGTGTCTTAAATTTTCGCCTTCTAATCACACTAATTCATTTAACTTTCAACTATAATAACTAAACCCATGCATTATTGTTAAAAAAAACGTGTTTTGCACGAACACACACTAGTTTGCAATATGGGAAGTTATATGGCTGAAATACCTCACCCACATCCTTCACCTCACTCTTTGTCAAGCCATATCCATGGTAGTTGATTCAATTATACATTAGACTGTTAGGGTTTCCTCATGATATCCTCTATTTTGAAAGTCATGCAGGTTGCACATGCATTTACTGAATTAAGCTGAAGTAATACATAAAAAGACATACTCAACGCATGAGACTTTCGTCATTGTAAGGTCTGGAGAAGGTTAACTTGTTTCCACGACTCGAACAAGAAAAGAAAAATACTATTGGAAGAACAGATTTGATCTTACAGAAATATCATGTCCCCTATTTCTGAGTTTGGCAACAGCAGGTTTGTAATCCCTTTCCAGGTTCCCCAGAGTAGGGCAGATCTGCACCTTTTCATGAACAAGATCGATCGGAGACTGCAGTTTTCCAGCATCACAAGCTTGCCACTCCGGCTTAATGAGTCCCCATTTATTTGGTCCGTTAGCAGTTCCTTCCAAATAGGTGAATGGATGTTCAGCCTCTGTTATTTTGCCAGAAACCTTGTAAGTTCCAGACAACTCTGATCGTTGAACCCAAAAAAAAAGAGAAATCAGTACATAAGTTCACAATGATTAAGAAGTTGAAAATTAGTCTGGCATTGCACAAACAAGAGTTTACTAGATTATGATATTATCTAATCTAACATATATGTTTAGGTCATTACATTTCGGGTCATCTCGGTTTCAAAATGCTCATTCAGCTTCAAATTGAAATGAAGAAATAATAATAAAAAAATAGGGATTTCAAATATCTCAATTGGTCAAATTCAAGAGCAAGTGTCTTGTCTCTTTTCAATGAATACTCGCAAGAACTTTTTTTAGTTTAAGTACCGAATATTATTCAGATTTTGATACAACGGAAGTCATTTTCTATCATTCTATCAAAATATCCAATATTTCACAAAAAATTCACTTACTATGAGTAGTTAGGAATAGAATATTGAGGAAAATATTTGAAGAATATTGTGATGAGAAAAAATGAGTGTCAAAATAAGACAAATTTGTTAGTTATCGTTAGAAGATAGCCAATTGTTAAGCAAAAAAGAAAGGTTGATTGATAAAAAGAAATAATTTATAAGATATGATCTATCTGAATCTAAAGAATCAATTCCAGAAAACACATTAATTTCTTTATTTCGAAATGGCTTGATATATGAATGAATCTATTATTTTGATTTGTTACATATTTTGTTATATTATTGAATTGAGTTGTGTGGATTTCGATATGTATAAAAGATCACAAAAAGAGTTTCGTTTTATGGTTGATCCGTATATGTCTCTTTGGTTAGAATGAGTGTTTTAAAGAAAGTTTGGTTAAGTTTAAGTTATGTTATAAAAATAAAATAAAAAAAGGATTCTTGAGTTTTCCCTCTTGTTGAAAAAATTTTCATTCTTCAGTTCATTTCTCAAAATACTTTAATTGGAACATGGAAGACATATGTTAATTCAACAATTTTTTGTTCAATTTCTCATGAAATAAAATTATCATAAGTACGAATCAAGGGGATGGTCCCCTGACCTCTAATGTCCATACAAAGGACACAACAAGCATAAATACCCTCTTCAACTTATATTCTGATGGTGCTTTTCGTCGCTTATGAATAATGATAGGATATGACTGGTAGTGGAAATAGTGGATCTAAGCAGTGAGGCCTCCTTAATTGATAATCGAATATTCAAAGGGATTAAGGGGTATGTAAACAGCAAGATCTATAGTGGTTCACCGGCCCTGGAGCTCGGCTAGTCCACTCTTCAATGGAGACTCTTGTTCCTTTTTCTTTATTGATCGCTGGAATGCTTATTCAATACAGTCAGAAAAACAAATAGGATCTTGTCGTGGCTCTATGGCCTCTAGGGTTGTCTCTTGGGTCTCCCACCTCAATGGAGACCCCGTCTAATATTTATAGTCAGATCCCTATCTCTAAGGGATACCCGGCGAGATTTCCTCCCTTTCCTTGTGGGATTTCCCTTTTAATTAGGAGAGGATCTTGATTGATTGAGATTTCATGCCTTGCTTATCGTTTCCTACTGTTTTGGGAATGCTTGCTATTGGCCAGTCGTTCATTTCGTATTTCTTCCATCACCTTGCCTGGACTGAGCTCTGGGTCGGCTCCTTTTAGCTCAGGGTTGCTTATCCGACCTCCCTTCGGGGATGACCTCTTTGGTCTGAGCTCATATTCTTTATATTTTTTCTGGTATCATCATATTCTAACATATTGAATATATTTTTTAAGAAATCGAAGGAAAATGCAATGATTTTTTCCAAGAAATCCCCAAAGAAAAACACATTATTCCTTCTTTTCTATCGAATCAATCATACCCATTACCTATATATTCCATGAAATTGTGCATCACAAATAGGAGTTAATAAAAAGACAGGCGACCCCATAGAAAGACATCACAAACCCTTTTAGAAAAAAAAAAAGAATTTGCTGAGACGAAAATAAAGATATCAAATTTCTATCAAGATAACTAGAAGTTTCAACCAAGGGCGGCTCAACTAGGTTATGAAAAAAGTCTAGGCTTTAGGTCTTATTTTTAAAAAAGGCCTCAAATTTTTAAATATCATAAATAATACATATAAAAAATTAAATCTATAAATATTTTAAGTCCTACAAAAAGGCATTATAAAAATATAAGTCCAATTAAGAAAAAAATTAAGGTCTCATTTCAAGGAAGACTCATAATTTATAGGTATACAGTACCAGTCTAAACAAAAAATTTTAATTCATCATGCCTAAACAAAATATTTTAATTTAAATAGATTGGGCTTGTTAATTCAGCCGTAAAATTAAAAGATCCTAAAATTTATTTTTTAAAATAAAGAAAATAAAACTAATTGTAAAACTAAATCTACTAAAAATCTAGTTTTAACCCCCCAAAAAGTCAAGTTTACACTTACCATCATAATTTTTCAACCATTTTCTCTCTCTCTTACCATTAAGTTCAAATATGGTAACAAGAACTTAAATATAAAAAATTAATTAATATTTTTGTATTTAAAAATATTAAAAATTAAATTTATTATTAATATTAAAAATAAAAAAGCCTTATTTATTGTTTCTGTTTCAGGCTCAAAAAATCTTAAGCCACCCCTGGTTCCAACCAATAAGAATCCTAATGAACCTAAAAAAGGGATAATGACCTAGATATTACTTGATTTTCAAAATCCCATTATAGATTATATTTATATATATGTTGTGATCGCCAACTCATAGTACACCTCTCAAAGGGAGGAGAAAAGGGGATACAACATAAATTTTAAAGGGTAGTTTAAGTGGTAATAAGGAAGAATTGTAAATCTAAGCGTTTTAAGTTTGACTTTTAACAATCCATTGAGGTCAGACTATGAGTGATTTATCTCTTATGAATATCCTAGTTTCAGCGTGGATGGTCTACCTTTGACCAGATTGTGGAGATAATTAATCAAAGTATGCATAATCTGTGGTTATTAATCTCACATTGTCCTCAACTATCATATTTTTCAGATTAGAACTCCAATAAAGTTATTGATTTCATATTTTTCTAATTTTAGACATTAAAATCGTATATCTATACACGAATATTTTACCAACATAATACTTTCCTAATTTGATTTCAAATTACGCGGATATTTTCTATTTAAAACAGGAGGAGCATTTAATTTTAAGACAATGTCAAATTAATTCATTTAAATTAGAGGATAATGGAGGAACTTTAATAATTGAGGGAGTAATGTGAGACCAAATATAATTTTTCTTAATATATATTTATTTATAGGTTTGTGTGCATGTATATATATATTCACATATGGACTGTGAATATGTGAATATTCACATATTGACATCCACTAGTGCTGGTGGATGAGAGAGAGAGAGAGGATTGTGGGTATCTGCTAATGCCATCAATGCAAAGGAAGATAAAATAAAACTTCAATGGAGAAAATCACCATGTAAACACCAAATTAATAGAGGAACAGATAATCTCAAAAGAATGTAAATTAAAAATGAGATGAAAAACCTTTTTTTTTTCCGACTGTGAGAGGTGTTTGGACTAACTTACGTATATCTCGACTAATCTTCTTCTTTGTCTGGTCAAAAACAGATCATTCATGTCAGAATTAGGGAATGGTCTGGTCAAAGGCAAACTATCCATTCCGAGACTAGAGAATTCATAAGAGATAAATTTTTGGTGACATGACACCAAAAAGTTGTCAAACTCAAGACGTCTAAGTTTATAACTCGTGTGGGTTATCATTTGAGTTATCTTGGAATTAAATATATACAATATTGGGATTAAATGTATACAATACTGAATAAACCGAAAGCCATACAATAACACATTCAAGATGAGAAAGTAGCCATATAATTACAAACACAAAACGTCAGAAGACAGCAAGAATAAATATGCATGCAAGTTTTTTAACTTTCTACATCCATTCATCCATATATACATACGTAGATGTGTTGGAGAAAGAGAGAGAGAGAGAGAGAGATCATACCCACTGCAGATTCAGTAGCATTAATGCAGATAATGAAAAGAGATTGGAAAGAAAGAAAGATAAAAATGAAGAAAATGGGGATGACGATACTAGGCTTGATCATGATGGCATCCACTAGTGCTGGTGCGGGGGCTAGGGCTGGTGGAGAAGAGGAGGAGGAGGAGGAGGAGGACGATGACGAGGACGAGGATGAAAGGTTTTTAATGGAAGAATATAAATTGTATGAAGTTACAAAACAAGAAGACAGAGAAGAGAGAGAAGGAGAAAGGTTGTAACTTCCACTGAGGGGCTGTAAATGAAGTTATTTAATTAAAGACAAAGCGTTGATCATGGATAAAGTTTCGGATCTGAATAGGAATGTACGTTCCAAAAACGTTCTTATGACTAATAATAGACCTTTTAATAATGGAAAATATTATTGCTACCTAACTTTTTTATTTTTTTGTCACCAGGAAAGACACTAATCACTAAGACATTCCTCTTTGCTCGTATCTAATTTAGTGACCTTATTTGATAACATGATTAATCATAACCATTAAATTAATAATAAATCTCAATTAATAGTAAGGTCTACTATCAATTTAATGACAAAAAATTAAGGTCACTAAATATGGTTATGTAACATTATTTTTTAGTTAAAATTAAGGGTGAGTCCCCTTAAATAGATTTATAATGACTCGAGTTCTGAAAGAAAACTTATTTGGAGGTAAATCAATGTTTAAACTTATATGTGGTACTTAAGTCCACTTATTTTTTAAATCTTAAAATTATCCATAACGGTATTAGTTTTGTCCAATTATAAAAAGTCACATATGTTAAATCATTGAAGTATGTATGAAAACTCTTGATTGAATTATAAATAAAAATTATTTATTAAATATTATAATAATTAACGGAATTTTTATATTGAAGTTATATCTTCTGATAGTTTTATATGAGAAGTTTAATATACGAATAAATTGTTGGTCTATTAAGTCAAAATCATATTACAATTTTTTTTAATAACAATAATCTATAATATAAGGAGACTGAACAATGCTAACAAAGTTCAGTAACATGAATATTAATACATAGTAACATTCATGTTACTATATGATTGAAGTTACAATTAGGGTCGTCTTAGCAGTACAATTGTGTTACTATACTGACACTAATGTTACTATAGTGAATTTTAACATACAATTGCAAACCTTAAGACGTATATTATGTGATATACACTTTAATATTCACAATAACATCAAAATTTTGTGCTCAGTAACACATCTAACTTGACAAAATACAAGACAATAGTTTTTTTACAGTAACATCAACTTTCGAATGATTTTAGTGAAAATACGATCCACAAATTGAAAATTTATAAAATGACGAGTAGTAACACACAATCGACAGTTGAATTACAACACTCAACACCAATTGTAAACATCAAAACATCGAAATTCTGAACTCCATTTTTCGATTCACGTACACATGAACTTTTTTCACAGTAACACAACCAAGGAATACTCAATTGTCTTGCGCAACAAAAAAATCAACAAAATCGAAATCCATAACACTTTAATTTAGTATTAATGTAAAAGTTCTCTTGAATCTTGGTTACAAAGTTAATGCCCACTTTGATAGAATTAAATCCCTAATTGTTATTACTTTTTTACCATATTACTATTTTTTTGTAAGCATGTTACTATTTTTTTAGTAACCATGTTACTGTTTTTGTTTAGTATGTTACTATTATTATTTTTTAAATATTAATATTTTGTCGATGAAGTCTAAAGTAAATTGAAATTATATTTTATGGAATATAATGGACTTGAAATTTGAATATGAACGGTTTTTGATAAATATCGATTTCTTATTTTTCGGATAAGAAAATATTGTGGTTTGGAAGATTGTAGTCAAATTTAAGGTGATTATGGAGGAGATGTATATGACTAGTTATTGTGTTCATAAATGTCGTTTATAACATTCCTACAAGGGAAGAGTTACAATAATAAAATTAACAAAAAATGAACTTAAAATCAAATAAATTTTCTTGACAGACTTATCTCCAAATAAATCCATATAAAAAAACCGACCTCCATATTTCCCTACTTTTTAATAATAAACCTTTTAGGTCCACAAACGTTCTCTTGATTCTTAATATTAATGTAAATTGCAATACCAACATAACCAACGTTGGGTCTCTCTATAGGGCTTGGCATTATCATCTCAGTAGATTTTATGGGGTAAATGCTATTGCACGACATAATAGATAAAAGGCTCTAGAGGGGGGTTTTTTTTTTCTTTGGGTTATAAGTATGAATGTTTATGCTCAAATATATATGCTTTAACCTCTTTCCTCTAACAATCATGGTTGCAAAGAACTTCAATACGTATGAGAATATGTTTATCTGATCTTTCCCAAATCTTGTAATTACGAGGATCTCGTATGCTAAGCTGTCCTTTTTTAATCAGCAAGCAAGTACGTCAGAGACTCCAGCCATCAGAGAAGTAAATGTAACCCAAAAAAAATTCTTTATTTTTTAGCTTCTTCACTTTCACATTTAGGGTTATAGTGTCGATAAATATCAAAGATAATAAGTCTATGCTGTACATGTCCACCAAAATTGCTACGCCCCTCTTTCCCAAACACACTTTCTGTAGTATAGATTTAACCATTGGGGTCTATGAAAGCAATTCTCTTTGTTGCTCCATCAAGGATGGCCAAACTTTTATTGTCGAAGGCGTGACAATTTTCCAAGGCAGTGAACTGTACAACAAGCAACCTCTGCAATAATCTGTAACAAAAAAAAAATATGTTATTCTCAACCAAATGGGATCCCATCTGAACCATCGATAGCCCGACCATCTCCCGTCAATCCAAAATTGGTGGTCTGCCGACTGACCTGGAAAAACACTTGATCCCAAAAGCATGGTTTGCAGACACATGAAATGCATTTGCTATGGATGATTCTTACCATCAATAGCATGAGTCATCGTATGACTAGGATTCCTGCCAATATCGCCTGTTGCTGCTTCTCTCAAATGGAGAACTGTAAAAATTGGATGGTTTTCCAGAGCTCCTGCTTCTCTCAAACGGAGACCTATAAAAATCGGATGATTTTCCAGTGCTGCTGTTGCTTCTATTGCTGTTCTTCTGAGCCTCCCTCGATTCCTCTTCAAAGTTATGATTTGACCGCTGTAAACAATAAGATACAGAAGGAGACGATCATAACATTGTCATTCAGAGCCCTAATCCAACAATAATTTCTATGCTGTTTGCTCGGCATGATTTTCATGTTCCTAAAGCTCTGAGCATGGACTGTCAACCAACGTAGAAAAGAAAACACGTTTTGCTAGTAGAAACAATTAAGAGAAGTTTAAAGTACTCTTATAGAAGTTTCTATTGTCCTATGACAGGGAATCACACTAGTGCTAAATTGTGAGTCCATTTAATCCCTGCATCACCATGCAAAAGTAGGAGCTAATACAGACTTCATATGGCACTTATGTCACATATGAGAGATTTGTGAAAATAAAAGCATATAAACAAAAAGGTGTTCATCCAGCCAACCAAAATCTGGACGCAATGTGATAAGCTCGCACTTCGTTTCAAATGTTATCATTGTGGTAAGTCGACAAGATGAATGCTAGTAAGTGCAACTTAAAAAGACTAGCAAGGCTATCAAACATAAGGGAAGGATTTACAAGAACAGTGGTAGACAAAATGCTCAAAATGTTGAGCCACTGTCATGAGAGACAGCAAATAATTGCAATGAGGATGCAGGTAGCATACCTTAATGGGGTCTGAAAGTATGGTATATGCCTCCCCAATCATTTTGAATAGCTTGTCAGCATCTTTGTGGACCTTTTCGGCGATCTCCTTCCAAAGTTGCCCATCATCTCCACTCTCACTTCTTACCAAGAATTGTCCAGCCTACACCATAGACTAGCCAAAATGAGTGACAAGTACAACAGACCGGTGTTTTACTAAATAGAAGCCACAAAAAGCTTCAAGACCTTGTCCGGATGATGTCTGAGGGCTGCTTTTCGGTACGCCTTCTTGATTTCGGATGCTGTATCAGATGCTTTGACTCCCCTGCCATTGAGAATTTGTGTTGATAAACAACTTATAGCTTTGAATGTTTGCAAGTAGAATTAAAGGTTTATATTACCCAAAAAAGTGCAAATTGAAAAGGATAATATGATCATTCCTTTCGGAGTCGTTTGGATTCCGTATTAAGAAAAGAGGCATACTTCTAGGCAATACAGAAGAACCTTAAATAGATGGATAAAATCTAAAGATTAAACAAGGGATAAAAATAATACCAATTCTATTCAAGTGTTTGCTAAGTACAGTATTAAGAATTGGATAATAAATATCAAGTCCAATATAATGTTTAGTTAGGTAATTTATTCAATGATACTAAAATAAGTGGACTAAAATGCCCTCAATCATCTCCAATTTGATCCCTTGTAGTGATCCAATATTTCACAGGATGTCTATAAATAGAACCAAAAACAAAGTAAATATTACTTATTATGAATATTTTTAAACAATATTGGAAGTAAACATGCATGCTTTAATTGTGTAAAAGCATATTTTGGATATATGAATTTGTTTATTATTAATGTCGTTCTTTATCATTTATCATTATCCATGTGAACGACAAATGAGGTGCATCTTTTATTGGTTGTCCATATTAGGAGGACATCGGGTCATTATAAAAAAGTTAAGAGTTGGTTTATTACGAAGTTTAGGATGTCTATGCAATTTTTATTAAAATAAATAAGAAAGAATGATCACATGGATTTTTCTCAAATCGAAAGTAAAATTGTAAAATAACGATATAATACCACCTTTCCAGGTGGTATTAAAATAGTTCAATAGCAAGGATAGATTGTATTAGAATTATCCGTAGAAGATACTTACTTATTTAATCTCATATATAATACGAAGTGATTTTTTTGCATCCAAATGTAGTATAAACCCGTATTAAAGCGTTTTAATCCAATATGATTCTTTAATACGCCCTATAATACAACAACCAAACAATTCCTACATGGAAAACTGTAACTATCATTTAATAGAGGCGAGACAAAAAAACAATCAACGTCCATAAAGTTAAATATGGATTTTAACAACATAACACCGTGACAAGTGAATTTAGAAGTTCTTTGTATTATTGTACTTTTCCATATTATTCCTTTTTGATAATGATACAATTTTAAGGTGGTCTAAGACCAAAATTAGGGGTGAATGCTTTGTATAGCAAAAATTCTTGTACATGAATTCCGTATTGGCAACTCAATGCCAACACTTTATGCCAGCTTTACATCAGATTATTGAAACAATAATTTACCAACTTCTTGTTGGACCACAATTTTTCCATCCATAATGATGAATTCCAAGAGAAATGGATGAAGTATACAATGGAGTATAAAAAAGCAATGACCGAATGGAATGAACAACATATGCTCTATGCATTATCGAGTTGCAACATCCATCTGCATAGGGATCAGAGCATTCATGATGTCCACCAGTTATTTCCTCAAACAAAGAATTAATGTTACTGTACTTTCAATTGAGAGATGGAGTATATAAGCTAGAATGATAGCCTCCCATAGATACCTTTTTCAAATGCAATTTCATACGACTTCCATTGAAGTTGTTTCATGGTAGCTAGTGTTGTTTTATTTCTAACCAATTGTCTAGGACAAAAGAAGAAATGAAAAGGCACTAATAGAGAATGTTTCTGCCTGGGAAAACTTCATTTGTACATGATAAGCAGTTTCATGTTATTTAACTTAACAACTTTCTCAAAGAACTAAACACACCATAACAAATCAACATGCATATTTAGTAGTAAAAACTAAAGGGCAGCCTATGGCACGAGGCTCCCGCCACTTCAAGGTCAGCTGAGGGTCAAATGTATACAATCTTACTCTCACATGTAGAGAAATTGTTTATGCGACTCTAACTTGTCACAATAGAGTAACCATACATATAAATCTTCCTCTAAATCGATCTATGAGTCTTTGATTGATCATTCTTCACTTCCTATCTTTTAACCGTCACTGAAGATTTGAAAGCTAAAGTGTCTTTAAAGGTGCAAGTGTGTGCATGAGTAATTGTTTATGGTAAGCTCAATACTAATGATATCCTTCAAAAACAATAGTCGGGTGTTTCTTTATTACCACAGTGGTATGCAATGTGCAGAAGTGATGGTGAGAGTGTTGATCACTCGTTTTTGCATTGTCCTCTAGCTTTACTTTTGTGGAATAAGTTGTTTGAGTTGACAGAAGTTTATTGGGTACCCACACGTTTAATGTTGTCATTGTTTTGTATGGATGTTAAGGCATTTGAAGGAGGTAAGAGATGTGCTACTTTATGGGCCTGTGCTTTTTTTAGCCATAGAGTGGGTTATTTGGTAGGAAAGGAATTCAATAATTTTAAGAACACATGTAAGGAACTACAATGATTATGGGACCATCTCTATTTCTTGGCTTCTTTTTGGACCTCAGTTTCGAAAGATTTTGAGAATGTCCCACTATTTGATATCATTACAAGTTGGAGTGCGTCATACACCATTTGATGAGGTTTTTGGGTCCATATAGTGTTGTGCATTGTATATGCCTTTTGTTTTGGATTTTTGGTTGGACGACTTGTCAACATTCGTGCCACCTTATGCAAACCTTCACTTTTATTATTAATAATATATCGTTTCTTATAAAAAAAATTAAAAAATGAGCAACCTTATCATTGCACCAAAACTCACCCTTAGTATTAGAAAATGCTCTAAAGCTGGAATAAAAGTTTCTATAGACAAATAAAACAAGTAAACATGCATAGCAAGTGTTAGAGCATCCAACCCAAAAACCATTAGCAATGGATGGAATGGCGCCTCAAATATATAAACCAACATGAGCTTTTGTAGTTAAATTTGTGTCAGAACCTCAAAGCCACGGAAGAAAAGTATTTCTAAAAAATCATTAAGCAGATGATTAGACTCACAAAATGAGGTAATGATCCAAGGGAATTCCGTTTTTAGCCTTCTCTTCCATCAAGGACAGACGACGATGAGCTCGTTTTAATTCTTTTACAATGCTGCCACACGATCTGTTGGGTGAATCAGACTGCTGAACCTTTTCTTTTGATTGATTTTCAAGAAGAGACACAAGCCTCTGAAGATCATTAGCTGCTTGTTCATAATCTCTAATCATCTCATATAAAGTGGCCCTCCTGGAAATTGCCTGTAAAGAGATAGGAACTATCAGGCATAGAAACATCCAGTGAATAGATCCCCCATAAAAGTGAAGAGTGGCAGAACACACTCCAACACAGATTGAGACCAAAATAATGCTCAAAACATAAGTCTGAGGAAAATATGACCACTTACAGTGGACTGTATATCCAACAGACCACTCGAATTCTGTCACTATAGCAAATGAATCAGTGATGCTCACCTTCTTATAATGTGCAATCAAAGGGAGTTTAAAAAACGTAGTTCAAACTTTAGACATGAAAAAGAAACCTCCTCACTTTAACTGTCCGTGATGCAGAGCAAAAATGGTCTCATTTCTTGCATAAAGAAGCAAAGCCCACCAAGAAAAGGCATGATTATCAGGACCTATTGCCATTTTAAGAATTGAACACTTGTTAGAGACTGGCCCTTCACCTCATGACAATGTCCCTGTCCAAGATAGCATGACCTGTGTGTGAGGATGCAATGTGCCTAAAACTTTAAACTATGATCCCTTTCTTACATGAAATGTTTGGAAGATTTAAAGTTGCACCCAAGTCTACAGCCAAACCCAAATTCAGTGTTCACAAAGAGGCGAAATCATCCAATAGTGAAATGAACTGCAACTGGGAATGGTCACATAAAGGAGAGTCCAACCTATCCCGCACAGGCTGGCAAGAAATTACACCCACATGACTGTGGCTTATTAATATTCCCAGTAGTTGGTAAGGCTTGTTGCATGACTAGATCTTGAAAGGAGTGGTTGGAATCTTGGGCAGAGGAATGCCCAAAGAAGAGAATGCGTGAATTATGAATTTCGGGGCCTTTTAATATGATTTTGGTGCATTTGGAAGGGGTGGAATAATTTTTTATATGTTCATTTCTTTCTGGATGAAGAGCTTCCATCCTTGGGGTTTTGTCCAGTTTCTGGAGTTTTTGGAGGATATGGGGTCATCTTAGTAGTACACTTTTTCACCTTACACTGTAATTGTTTTTACACAGTAATTGGGCGATGCTCCCTCAGCATCCATTTTTTATTTCACTTTTGTTGAAAACAAAAAACATAATGTTCTAAGGCATGTCCTTGATCTTCATGCAGAAATCATGCTGGAGGCGGGATTGACACCCCTGGGCTTGTAGACCTTTCACTGAAATTAAGGGGCTTTGCTTACACTTGACAAAATGCAAAATCCTTGCACATAGAGCTAGTAGTAGAATTCAATGAACCACACCATTTGGGGGAGTGGGGAGGGGTACACTGTTTAGTCATAAATTTAACAGAAGACAAATTCATCCATGCATTGCTATTTGATAGATGCTTTATATCAAGGACTGAGAAATAAATAAATATATGGTGATCTAGGTATCAATGAACTTTAAATGTAGCCCCTATCAAATTTCCAGAAAAAGGAGGGTATAAAAACAAGAAAAAGATCAAAGAATCATTTACTCAGTTCTTTCCCAGGGAGAGAACATCTCCACAGGAGTGCCACAAAATCCATGTTTTAAAGGCAAACCTTTGGGTAATTTCCATCAAAAGCTATGGCTAGACTGCAATCTGCAATGGCATCAGAAATTTCGCCCAAGGCTTGGTGTGCGGCAGCTCGATTGCAAAAGCAGATAGCTGCAAAGGGAAGTGATTCAGCACTGCTTGATATAGCAGCAGTATAGTGCTCAACCGCTTCTTTATGCCTTCCAGACTGAAAAGCTTCATTCCCTGCTTTCTATTATTAAAGACAAAAGGGAAGCGAAAATACATTGAATATCAAGCACCGTTTTGTGATTAAATTATTTTGGATTGTGAGTACTTGACTGAACAAAAACACAAAACAAGTGAAGTGTAGAAACAGATAAATCGCTAACATGAAAGGCAGAATCAAAATTTGAATCTCACAGGGAAAGGAAGTCAGTATCAGTTTCCTAGATAACTTCTACCAAGGCAAAACACCAAGATTTGGTGCAGGTAGAGCATGCTGTGAAAACAAAAAATTAAAATGAAGAGATGCCAAATCAAACAGACTGCTTTTTAGCAGAAGCATAATATGAAAATAGGAGTTCAACAAACCAGGCAAAATAATATGAACATTAGCAATTGATGAATGTTTAGTATTAGATCAATACTTATATTACTTCCCCTATCTAACAGTTTAAACTTTTAGTCTAGAGTTGAGTTGGTGTAACAAGATATCATAGCGTCTTGAGTTCAAATTCCACTAGGCCTCCTCCCTTGCTACCCAAAACCAAAAAGAATCACGTGGATGGAACATTGATACCGATCGTAAATACCCCTAACATCCCAGATAATGGAGTCACACAACCCAAAACGGGGTAGGTTTACAACCCAAAACGGGGTAGGTTTGCAACCCATATCACTCAAATTCCCTACTCCAAATCGTATCTTAAACCCCTAATCGACCCATGATCCAGATTTTGATGATATTTAAACTTACATTTTCATTTGTTGTGATTTAAATACCATTTAACATACAAATATGCAACCACTAACTCTTATTATTTACAATCATTTGTCAGTACATTGCCTTGAAGTAGGAGTGTCAAACGTGTCGGGTTAAACGGGTGACAGGTGAAAAATATGTAAACCCGTACACGACACGTTTAATAAACGGGTGAAAAATTTTAACACGAACACAACCCGTCTAATAAACGGGTAACACAACACGACTCGTTTAACCTATTTAATTTTAAAATAATTATATCAATAAATTTTAATAATCCACTTTTTTTTTACTTCCAAGTGTACTTACCTAAAAAAAAAAAGAATTTTTAGTCAAATCTCATAAAAAAACAAACTTGAAGACTTAAAAAAAAAGGTAAGAGACCGTTGCCTTTTTATAGGCAACTCAGCCCACCCCCTCTCCTCTCATTTTTTAATGTGGGACAAAAACAAAAGACATTGGTTTGCCTTTGTCTTTGAAGTGTTCTCCATCTCCCCTCATTTGTCTTAGAACTACTACTTTACTTTTTTTTTTCTTTTGGTATTGATTTATTTACTTCTTTATTTTTGTTAATTTTTTAAAAATAATTATTATATTAATTTTATTTAAACGGTTGCGATAAACGGTTTGAGAGGTCTCACCCGAACACGACCCGTTTATTAAACGTGTTTGCCGTGTCAACCCGTTTATCACCCAAACCCGCTTAATTCGTGTCGGTTAATCGTGTCGTATCGAATTTTGACAGTCCTACCTTAAAGTATGATTGGCTTTGAAACTCCTACCAAAAATATATATTGCATATTTGTTAACCATGCGTATATGAATGTACATATTTATAAGTCCATACAATAATGAAGGTGTTCTGGATAAGAATAAAAAAATGAACCATGACCCAAAACAACGTACCAACAATGTGTACCTCCATCGCACTGTG
>CM042196.1:2303779-2334728 GCA_023539305.1 Ilex asprella
GTTTACTCAAGCTATACCCAGAATGAGTTTTATTCTTTGGGTGGCCTTAAGAACCAGGCTTAGCAGTAAGGTTAGGACCCACCACTATGCTCCCCAATTGAGATTGGAGGGCTTACTCTGCAGAACTGTTGATGAATCACACCAACACTTATTCTTTGAATGTCACTCAATACTCCCACAACATTTGGTCTCACTTAATGTAGTTTAATGGAGAGTATTGACAACATTGCTCATGGTAGCAAGTCCATGAATTGTAGCTAGATGGAAGGGCTAATCAATGCTTAGAATCTTACAGAAGCTCAACGTCCAAGTGATTTTGTACCAGATTTGGAAAGAAATAAATTATAGAGCCACCAAACCGCCTAGTGTTGCTGCAATCCATCTGTTATGTGCACATTTTTAATATATTTTTTTATGTAATCTAGCTAGGAGTTAGTTAATGAAAAATTATTAATTAGTAGTTAGTGGTAGAGTATTTTGTGGGTAGTTTTCTAGGTGGTTATTAAGATGGTAGAGTTACGAGTTAGGTTAGTCATTAAAGTAATTTTTATCATCTTTAATTTAAAGACTTGTTATCAGTTGAAATGGTATGTTGAATATTGTGATAAACTTTTTTTTTTTTGTAAAATTTTGGAGATTCGGTTCTTCTTGAATTAGATTACCAGCGGTTTCTATTCCTTTCGAAGTGGATTTCTTTTCTCCAATTCTATTTTTCGTTTGTTTTCTGAATTCTTAAAATTGTGCACGTAACACCGCCCTCGTGACCATAAGAACTGCTTCTCTAAAATTCAAGAATTCCCCCAGGAATTATAGATTTCTACAAGCATGGCAGCTACCAAACAACTGACTTCATGACCAAGGAGCTAAGTAGAAACTTCCTATTGCAATTTTGAAATGTTGTTTCTGCTCTACTGCTAAGTGTCTGCTACATTGCTAATCTGATATGCTCAATAACATTATTTTAGAGTACAGGTCAAACGATGCAGACGCAATGCTATACTTAGAGTCTGAATTATTTTCGTAGTCTGAACGTCATATTGACATTCTACACAAAACATCTATAAGGAAGGGCTGTAGATATTAAAAAAATTAACAAATTAAATAATATTTATTAGTTGACCCAAATCTAATAAGTTTCTAAGTTAAATTGTTATGGACCTAAATTCCACAAGTCTAAATAAAACAAGTCTAAATCTAATTAAATTGACTTGAGTTGGACCTTAAATTCCATGAGCCCAAATAATACAAGTTCAAATTTAATTAAATTTGTTTGAACTTAAATTTCACCAAATTAAAAAGACTTTTAAAGCTAAATTAGATTGTACCGAAATTCCATAAATCAATTAAGCCCATAAAAATAAATTAATATGGGTGACCCACTACCTAAGACCCATACAAGGTATTTAGGTAAAATACCCTAGTATGGATAGTTACTCCTAGTACTATAAATAGGGGCGTGGAGAAGCCCAAGAAGGAGGCAAAGGGGAAAAAGGAGGAGAAACTAAGGAGAAAGAAATATCGGTGATGCTCTGCCCAAGTCCACTTTCAGCCAAAGCATTACACATTCATCTCCGAGAAGAAAAACACACCACCAAAAAACACCTCTAGCTTCGACCTTTTCTTCATGTGCTTGTTCTCTAAATCCCTTCTTCATGTATATGTGAAAATTTGAAGTCATTTGAAGTTTACAATTTGCTTTTAACTTTGGTGGAAGCTAAAATGGTTCATGTAAAGATTTAGATAGATATGACAGGAGAAACTGGAATAATGGTTGAAATACCATGCCATTATAATTAGTGCTTCCAATGGAACCACCTTTGCCTGTTGAACTCCCCTTTTCGGGCTATCACAATATTGCAATTGTGTTGGCCAATTTACTGTAGTTGAGTGCAGTTTTATATCTTTTAAGCTAGGAAGAATGGGCACGGGCAAGGGCGATACATATTTGATAATACAATTTTTTTTTTTAAAAGTAGGATACGTGTATGACTAGAATACGTTAATATCTCTCTCTCTCTCTCTATATATATATATATACTAAAATATTTTATTTTGTTGACATAAGGACTACTTAATAGTGTTTTGACCATAAATAAACCATTAAAACTCATTATTTAGGCCACAAATAAAAAAAAAGAATTGACAAATCTTGTGACATATGGGATGCCCGTTCAAATAAACATCTTGGAGTAAGGAATCACTATTTGCATGATTCATGGTTCTACACAAGGCAGTTCACCAAGTATAGGATGAATGTATCTATCGCGGAGTTACATGTACCCGAGATGTATTTAACAATGACAAATATTTTATTAATTATCCGATACATATTCACAAGTATCCAACAAGTATTGATAACTAATAAGTGTGGGATACGGATATGTCACCTTAATCGAAGTATCCATGTTTCATAGTTTTTTAGTCTAACAGATATTGAACTTTTATGTAATGTAAAATTCGCCGACATCAAGTTTGACAGTCCCTTGAGATTAACATTGGAGGTGTCAACGTTGCAAAGACCATAATGCGCCCTGAAAAGGAAAGGAAAAAAGATCTAAGTTCTGTTCTCTTCCAGATTCGTAGGATAAAAAAAGGTTGGACTTTTAAACTGCCCTGTGTGTGTTTTTCTTTAGGTTAAAAGGGAGACATGATCTTACCATGATATATAATAGACATCTAATAGATACCTAAAGAGAATATCTTGTCAAAAAGAAAGGGCTAAAGCTTGATTTGGAGGTAAAAACATTAGTTTCTACTGTCAATTATGGCCATAATCATAGCCAAAACAGTTGATTAGTATTGAATTTGTCCCAGTTCATCAGAATCAGTTTTGAATACAAATTTTCACTCTCAGAGTCATCATAGCTGCTTCTTGTTGCAGAACAAGCATAAAAATATATCTTATTTGTTTTGTCTTGGACAACTATACAGACCGAAAGTGTGAGAGAAAAACTGAAGTGAAAAGTAGCAACATGATGATGAAATACAAATATTACCAGGAACAAAATATTTCTTGTGATTTGCTGTCCATTGATTGGGCTTGTTTAGACATCATAAAGGTCTATAACGGCTTCAATTTTGGGTGCTCTTTGTGTGAAAACTAGGAAAAAAACTTATTAACATTCAGATGTGTGGGATGTACCCAGCAAATTGGAAATAATGTTCTTCGTCCACAAACATTTTAGATGAATATCAGCACAAACTTGCCTAATCCTCCATTCTAACTTATTTTACAATCTACTATCTTCTATAAAACTGTTGTGTCACTCTTTTTTCATCCCCCATTACTACTAAAATATAGATTAACTAATTTATTTTAGTCAAAATTCTTCATATGCTCATTCATGTTGAACTTTCTTCTTTGAAGTGAATTTGTTTGAGCTTTTCTACTCGACAGATAAGAATGAGAGCAGCATAAGGAACAAGGTAGCTGAATCTGTTGAACTTGACACTAACACAGTGGATGAGCAGAAACAGCAACCAGGTTCCTTAGTGGACATCATACAAGTCAACAGAGCTGATTCCAAAATTGTTAGTGATGTGGCACTGAATGCAGCTCCTGCAGATATTGCTCATGGTGATGTAAATATGGAGGCTTCCATCAAAGCTGACGATGTTCTGCGGGCTGGAGGCTTTGGAGCTAGGGATGATATAAGCAGTTTTCTTCCAGTAGCAAGCGACTCCACCGATTTTGAAGCCTCTCTTCGTGATGCTCGAGATTATGAAGAGCCACAGGAAGAAATTTGCAGACCAGGCCTTGGCTGGATGGGAGCTACAAAGTAGAAGTCTGCTGGGCTCTAACAGTCTGCTGTGGGATCTAGTCTGGTACTACTTTCTTCTTAACTTCAAGTCATGTTATTGTCTGGAACTATTGGATTTTTAATCTATGGAGGGTCTGTTGAATTAATCGAGCAATTTCAAATGTTAGTTCTGACTGGTGTACTCAAGCATTGAATTGTATTACTCTTGTGTGCATGGGACCGTCATGAAGTTTTGCTGCTGGTTTAGTGATGCACTTGAAAAATACTCTTTGAGGCACTCATTATTCTTGTTTATTTGTACAAGGTGATTTTTGTTTAACTTAATTGAAATGCCATCATTTTTGGGGGAGTATTTTTGTCATTTCCAAATAAGTGCATATAAAAACCACACAGCATAAAAGTTGCTGTTTCTTGTTTTTTTCCCATCTTCTTGAAAACTTGAGGAAATACAAAAATTAGATAAAATTATTTACATATCTAAGCATTATGGCTTTTGATCTGTGTTACTGGAGAGCTCTGTATGCTCTGTTGTTTATTCCGCTGGCCATTATCACTGAGACACCTTGCCTTTTTGGAAAATTCTGTGGCCAGGAGCTAGGATTGCTAGAGGGTCATAGGTGAATTTCCTCTGAAGGAAGACTTCCCATTTAGAGCCGAAATGGATTTTCCACTCTTCCTTTGTAAGGTAATGGGGCAAGTATTGCTTCACTCCAAGATTGGCCGATTTGCAGAAATCCAGAATTCTTTTATTTTGGCTGAAGATGTATTTTAAGCCATCTGTCCCTGTGGAACTTGGCATTGCAGAGGATAGGAATGCGACTAGGTATAGAACATCTTCCTCTGGGGTGATCATAGAAGTCCTGTTGTTCCACCTGCAGTACAAAATTGATTGGAATTCAGGTTGTGAACACTATATGTGCTATAGGGATCTGATTGAGTTAGTGAATTAGTACTTGGATTTGTTAAATGGGTAGATCAGTATAGGACCATTGCTAGTGTCTGTGAGAATGTTTCCAAAAACTTCCTGGGCAAATTCATGTATTCTACTTCTGGGAATGATCAGATTGAGCCATGGATGAGGAATATCCCACAACCCCTTTTCTTGGAGTTTTGACATGGAAACATGCACTCTATCCAGGAATTCGACATATGAGACTTCTGTTAGGAAGAGTGTGGACTCAATGTAGCTCAATTCTGACAGCAAGCTGTCAACTTTCTGCATAAATAGAAAGACACACGTCAAGATGTGGTCACTGGTTTCTTTGATCAAATTACCCTTTTTTTGTAAGTTGGTCCTTTTTTCAATAAAAAATCTTGAAAATGTTTTTTGCAAACACGGTTTCCCTTCTAAAGTGTGGATTCAAACTACACTTCTATGTAAGCAATGCTAGATTAGGAATTTGGTTAGACATCCTGGTACACATGGAATAGAGTAAAGATTGTGCAAAGGTATTGGAAACATGATATGGGTGGTCCAGTAAGTCTCACCTGGTTCATGAAATCAATCTCTTGAGGGTTGAAGTATTTGGCCATTTCTAGACAGAAAAGAGTTTTTCCATCAGAAATGAACTGGCTGGCTTGAACTGGGTCTTTTGGATTGAAAGTGGATCTCCAGCTGTTTACTAAACCAGTTCTGTTTATGATGACAAATCCTTCTATGTAGTCAAAAGCATTCTGGGATGATATTAGATGCTCTTGGTCCTTGGTAAATAAGGAAAAATCTGAGTAGAGCACTCTTATCCACTTCACCTGTCAACAGAAAGTGAAAAAATAGATTACAACATTATTCTTGTGGTATTTGGATTCTATTTTTTTGGGCCCCAGGAGGGCGTTTGGCAGGGATAGGTAGTGACGGTGACTGGTGGTGGCGGTGATGGTGGTTTATCTCTAATAAACAGATGGTTAAGTTGCTTTACCATTATAGGTGCAGGTTGTAGAGAAATTCTAGCCCTGCTGATGATGCCAAACTGTCCAAGTCCTCCAAGAACACCGTAGAAAAGGTCAGTATTCTGCTTCTCTGAACAGGTGACCACCTCTCCTGTTCCTGCACTTACAATACGTATCAGTTAATTAAAGGATTGATACAACCCTGTTATATACAAGGGACCTAATAGCTTTTCTGATATACAAGTATATATAACTCATACATAAACCGAAACCGAAACCGAAGGTAGAGTATGTGTAAGTTATGTTGTATATAAGTTGCTAACATAGTTGTGCTCAGTTTACAACAGTAGTTCATAACTGCGGTAATGCTGCAATACCCAACATGAAATCATAAGGTTTTAGTAACGAAAATAATATTTCCTCTTGTGACGGTAGATTGTGCTTGTGCACAAGAGTAAACGCTAACATGTTAAAAGTTGACTAGCTCTTCACACGAATCTGAAAATATATTTGGTTGTAGTTGTGGTGGTTTGATTAATAGAGAAGGAGGTCCTAGCACTGAGTTTCTATTTCACAAAAGTTACATGAATACTTAAAATAAGACTTAATTGTTTGGATCGAAAAGATAAATATGATAAAATTTAATAATTTTTTATGAAGAAAAATAAGATTTATTGATGATTTGCTTGGATCGAAATTGACTCCTCCATCCCATATAACACGACATAAACAGGAACACCCTTATACCTGTGACCACCTCTAGTTGGTAGACGTTATTGATCTGAGGTCCATGCCGGAATGCCTGCCCACTGATTCCGGCGTTCGATAATGTCCCTCCGACCGTGAGATGAAGAAAATCAGTCCAAGACTTTGGAGACAGCCCATGTTTAAGACTCTCATTTAGAATATTTACCCAAAGTTGACCGCCGGAAACATCCACATATGGCAGCTCTCCGGTGTAAAACTGCATTTCTGGTCCCCGGAGCGATTTCATATCGATCACGATCCCCTGATTTGCCTGTGCTTGACCTTGAACAGAGTGGCCATTGCCTCTTGCTGCAACAGTGAGCCCTGAGGTGGTGCCCATTTCGTTAATATTTTTTATTATGGTGGAAATATCAGAAACTGTTTCTGGGTAGAGAATTGCAGAGGGAAGGAAGTGGTATGTATTGCCGAAGTCTTTGGCTGCTTCATCAATGTTTTCAAAGCTGAGATTGCCATTGAGGATCAATGGCTTTAGTGATAATTGAATGTTTGAGGAAGATGATGAGCGAGGAAAGATTGTAGGTTTGGCCAAAGGGTGGTGGGTAGAACAAGTCGATAGTAATAAGACAATGAGAAATATGAGGATCATGTGGTTTTGTTTGAGCAAATTTTGGGGTGGTGTCTTCATTTCCTTTTTCTATTTTTATTTCTTTGATGGTATATTTTGATACAAAGCCACATACAACCACATGCACACAGAGAGAGAGAGAGAGAGAGTGAGAGAGAGGGGATTTCTGTTTGTTGTTCAAGAGAAACAGATTAATGGCTGCGTTTTTGCTGTTAACCAGATGTTGAGAGGGTTCTGATTGCTGTCCTTGAGAGAGAGAGAGAGAGAGAGAGAGAGTGGCTCTGTTGTTTTATGTGTGAAACAAAAAGAAAAATCTGGATGTTTAGGAGGCTAAGGAAGCGAAGTGGAGGGAAGAAATATATAAAGGAAGGTTGTTGGAGGATGGAACCTCATTACCTGCTTTTTTACTTGCTATTTTTCGTTAACATATTCGTAATTTTGTATCCTTGGATGGTTGGGCCAGCGACCAATTTATTTATTTCCCACGTGAACTCATCACTTCATAATGTATACATCTTTACTTGGGTCCATGCACAATTCTACATTTTTTGCACAATGGGTTTCAGTCTCAAGATCATATTTTTGTATTCCATTGAGAGAGTCTCAGATATTTTTGGGATCAACGATTAGAGGTTTGGACCAGTTTACGTGTACCTTGATTAATCATTTCTTCGGTCATTTACGTTGGAATTAGAATATTTATGAAGGATAAATCTCTCATGATCTGACCCAAAGAGATTGCCAAGTTTTGAACTCAGAACGTATGAGTATGTAATTTATTTCTGTTACCACTTGAGTTATTCTAAGAGTTAGACTCCATCTTTAAACCCAACACAAAATTTGACACAAAAGGGTTATAGTGTGACAAGTTGTTGGGTCAAATATGGATCAATTAACGAGTCGATATAACCTCAGCTAAATATGATTCAAAAACACACAAAACACACTTGATACAAACCTGTTAAAAAAGACTTATATATTTCACATATATATTTGCTACGAATCTAACTATATATGACTATAAACAAAGTGGGTATGATTTTGAATTAATTTGAGTATGACTCGATATGAGATGACCATTGACAAGTACAAATTTTTGTGATAAGAGGACTTGACTATGATATAGTTAAAATTTTTTTGGTATTATACCTCCAAAATTTACTATTCAAAGAGTATTTTAAAAACTTTTATGGGTCATTTTATAACCAAAATATTTACTATTTTCGCGATTGATTTATCACTTTTGTGGGTGTTTTTATCATTGTTGTGGGTATTTTTACTATATTTGTGATAACTATTTTTACCACGTTTCTTAAGTACAAAAAAATTATCACTTTTGTGGGTGATTTATTACATTTGTAGGTATTTTTACAATATTTATAAATATTTTTACTATTGTAGTGGTAAATATTTTTACCATTTTTTGGGGTACCACAACAGTAAAATTACTCACAAATGTGATAAAGTTATTACAAATGTGATAAATTTCTGTATGATACCAATTTTTTTTTAGATCTACCGTAGTCAAGTCTATGATAAAATATTGTCATTAGCCCAGTTGACTATACAATCAATTTTTTTTTTTTGTTGAGCCTATACAATCAATCTCTCTACTTTCGTTATGAACTTATTCATGTTTTTGCCATTTTGCATAGATATCAGACTCCTTTTTCGGCATCAAAATCTCTGTTCACATGTTAGTGACTCTTAATGTCCGACAGAACTTCTATTTATTTGTCATATGCACTGTATTTATGTGTCATATAGCATAGTAGATTCAAGTTCTTATTGAAGAGTGGTTGTTGGAGGAGGCCCCTACCTAGTCTCAAATTAGTGGTCCTGCTGATACACAGAGTTTAGAAGAGATAACACATTTTAATCTTAAAAAATCAATATTCTATTGAAAAATGATCGTTGATCTTTATTTAAATTATTTGTTATCACTGGTCGATAAAATAATAGAAACTTTTTGCATGTCACCTTGTAGTTGAATAAAAATATGAAGTATGATATCAAAAAATAATTTGCGTATACCTTTGACCGAGAAGAGTTTTTCTTCTGGTTATTGCATTTAGGGCTGGTAATTGAACTCGGGCTTGGCTCGGAGAAAACTCGAAACGAGTCGGGCTCGAACAATTTTTTAGACTCGTTTATATATAAAATAGTTGAGCTACTCCAACTAGACTCGAGTTCGGCTTCTTTTGGATTCAGCTCAGGGTTGATTCATTTATTTTATAAATGAGTCGAACTTGAACAATTTTTTAAGCTCGTTTAAAAAAAACAAGCTCGACAAGCTTATTTCAAGCTCGCAAATCTTAACCCGATTATCAACGCTAATTGCATTTGACTGCTTAACATTTTCTCACCTCAAGCCAAAGAATGAGAGAAAAAGGATAAACAAAAGGGGCAAAAACAGATTTTAGAATTAAGACAGTTGATATAAGAAGTCCTTTTACTTGTCAACTTAGGTAAACTCTGTGAAGATAGAGACAAAGATGGGTAATAGAGACAACAGTACGTATATTGTATGACAAAAATATGTTCCTCATTTTATCTGGGTGTGGTTGGTGGAATTGAGTGAGGTGTGTGTGCTAGGGTAGTTGGAATAATGGGTCCTCTTGGACATGTGAACATGTTGGCTTTGTGGCTTGAGGTTCCAGAAACATGTACTGGTCTGGATTGAAAACAAACACCGAAATTTAAGTTCAGGGATACATGTGATGAGAGTTAAAAAAAGTGTTTTATTTAGTGTACAAGACTCGTGTTTATAATGGAGTTTGAGTAGGATTGACCAAGTCATTAGGTATGTTTTTGGCAACTGGTTAGAACCCCGTTCGAAAGGAGGTCTCAATGCATCATATGCTATTTATGGTAATTCTCTTATAATATAGATAGATCATTGCACATAATCATCGCTAGTGTTAATGTGATTGTTCTTTTGAAAGACGTTTCCTTTCCTTAGGGCTCCCATTTGAAGTCTGCTTTATTACCAATAGCTTTGCATCTTAAAAAATGAAGAACAACGATTTTAAAATAAAATTATACTCGTATTATTATATACTTCTATCAAGTTTTGGAAGGTTCCTGCTTTTAAGACTTACACTTAGGTCTAGGATTGTAATTTTTTATCGAATTGTCCTTGTGTTTAAGAGAGATTAGTGATAAGTAGTTTTGTCGCTTTTGAAGATGCAAAGTTTTTTTTTCTGAGAAGTACGACGCAAAGTTTATCGGATATAAAGTGTGAAATGGATTGAGGTGTACTAATGTTGGAATAATGGGTCCTATTGGACACGTGACCATGCAGACTTTGTGGCTTGAGGTTTCAGGAAGGCCAAGGGTAGGCCTTCATTGAAAACAAACGATGACAGCATGAACTGAGTACAAAAAAGGCTGTACTCCTGCTGTACTCACGAGTGTACAAGATTTTAGTCTATAATAGGGTTTAATGTAAGTAATGGGCAGTTTTATTCCTCTTTTAAAGACTTGGATATTCAAACTCGAACCTGCGATCTGTCTGTTAGAAGGCTAAACACTTGTAAATATAAATAAATTTCTTGTACTTGATGAACTTTTAATTTGCTTGGTTTTCATGTGATGGTCAGTGTTGTTTAGTAGACAAGGTGGTAGTTGGGTTGGATTGTAAATCCAGAAAGCATGAAACTTCTGTAGTATCTTTGGTCACTGAAGCGTAGGCATTTTTGGTTCTGCAGTACCCGTGTAGGGGCCTGGAGAACTGGGTCATTTTAGGAGAGAAACTGGGAAAGGAAGTGGAGGACAGGGAGATAGACAGTTTGAATGGGGGAAAACCATGGTTAAAAGTATCCATCGAGTCGTATTAGACTCGGTACCTTTTGAAACGATACCGTTACACGATACTTATAAACTCCGAGTTTCGTATAACTCGTCCGAGTCAATCCCGATTTATCATTACCGAATCGGCCGATACGATTTCACGATGCCACAGTATGTCTTGAATCTCTCTTCATGGACAACATTTTCTTTTAAGTTGTATTGTCCGATACGACGCGACGACGTTCCGACCGATGTGTCTAAAAACTCTTTAAGTAGATGATCCATACCGCGACTTTAAACTATGGGAGAAACACTAACTTTACTAAAAAATACAGCAAGTTACACATTCATTTTTGGTCACTTGAGGTCACTTAGGACTGATGAAATTGGGATCGGTCCCAAACAACTTTATTTTATCGTAATTTTAGTGAATTGAGTCGTAATTTCATCTTTATTTTGTATTAACTTTTGGTATAATACCGAAAAATAACTTTTAGTTGCGATAATCCCACCCGAAAAAGCTAACCTATCAGCTAGATTGGTCTGCGAGTCTTGTATTCCGGCAGTAATGGGACACCCCTAAATGATTCTTCTTTAAATAACATTTTATGCAATGCTTTCTGTGACAAAAAAAGACTTAAAGAGTGTGGAAATTATTGTTCCATTTACTTTTGTTTTTGAGTAGCTGATGATCACCCAGTTGAATTCAGCAGCTGTTTTTGAAAAATATTTTCTAAATTATTGCCTCATCCCACTTCTTGTGGTAGGCAACATATATAATAAGTGTCATTAATTTAATCAAAAGCCAAAGTGGGCTTGTTTACTAATGGCATGGATCATTCTGGTATGTCGGACCGATGTTTGCACTAGTCGGGTAAAAAAACAACAAAAATAATTACTGAATTTTTCTTAACACCGTTGAACCAAATGAAAAAGAAAAAAAAATGTGAGGTTTAGCGGAAGATTTCATAGTAGATCAAGATCGTTGAAAACAATGTTGATCGGACATCAATCATTACTAATTTTTGCGATAGTGTCAAAAAATTACAAAAGATCTTATTGAGGAAAGTTTTCGACAACCTAAATAAGATTACCTTCAACACAATCGTTTTTAAACCAAAAAAAGACGTATATGACACTTATCAAATGCATGAGTAAGTGTCTAGCAGTTGTTGATTCCTGTTGGAGAACTTTGGGAGATCAAACTGAAGAGAACAGCTCGAAAGCCCGTCGTATAGTAGCCTTTTTGAGCGAGCCTCTGAGATCTCTTATAAACTCATGTGATGTGATCATGATTTCTATCTTATTTTTTAATTTATAGTTGCTTATGAAAAGTGTTTCAATGTAAAAAATGTAGTTGTAAAACATGCTCTCAATTTATATATAAATATTTTAAAAATACCACGACAATGCGAGGATAAATATTTTTAATTTGAAAAAGGATTCCAACGAGTAAGGAACAACCTTACCCTTGTAAAACAATCTACAAAGAAATAGAAGAAAACATCTTTCAAAATTCCAATTGGAAGTCCACTCTTATTATAAACAAGGGGTAACCGTGTCTGATGGCACGGTGTAACATAATTAAGAAATGATAGATGTGGAGGAAAAATTAAATTTAAATGGCTTTGAGAGGAATGTTGGTGGTCGTTGGATGAGTCTGTTTGACACCGTCAAATAAACTTATTGAAGCTTGTCTTGTTTTATATTATAGAATCTATTATGCTCTGTTTGGTATAAATGATTGAAAGTAGGAGTGATATATTTTCTTTCTTTTGTATTTGGTAGGATGGATAAAAAATATAAATAATTAATTATTTTTTTGGGTTCTTTGGAAGCTGGTATACTTAATTAGACTAAATTGTAAAAAAGTACATAGAACAAAATGTTTTGAAAAAAAATACACAACTGAGATACAAAGACGTAAATGTCCATTTTATAATTTTTTTCCTAATTAGACTTTAACAAGACATTTATTAAACACTGAAATTTAGAATTATTTAATTCAAAATCTCTTATTTTTAATACACTTTGATTCATGCGTTTTTCTTTTTGAAAAGTGATTTTATTTTAATATTCCGTTTATTTTAGAATATATCACTTGTTTGAATTTTAAAATTTATTAATATCCAAACTCCATAATAGTGTAACAAAAATAGTGTAACAAATACATTGTAACAAATACAATGTAACAATACATTATAACAAAAACAGTGTTCAGTGTATGTGGTAACAAATTCAAAACGGAGATGGATTGTTTTGAATGAAATTATATGAAAATATATGTTTAACAAAATGTAATAGTATAATATTTTTGTGTAAATGACTTGTTATACTGTTATTATTACACTATTACATTGTTTGTATATTAATATAATTTGAAAACAAAACCACTTTAAAAAAAAACTCAAGAATTAAGGTGCATTAAATATAATTTGAAAACAAAATCACTTTAAAAAAATATGCATGAATCAAGGGAGGACATACAAATATGAAATATTAAAGTTCTCTCATAAAACTAGGAGATGCTTAATGCACCACTTTTCAAAGAAAATACACATGGATTAATGAAGGAGAAAAATGTCACAAAAAAATCAGTAAAATTCAAATAATGTACTTAGATACAAATAAGTATCAAAATTAAGGACTTAATTACACAACATTTTTTTGTGTATTTTTTTACAATTAAGTCTAATTTGGCGTTCCTCCGTCTGATTCCCCCCTTTTTTTTGTGATTGGTAAGATGAAAAAAAAATATTTTTTAATTTTTATTTTTTAAAAAAATATAAATACATATTTTACCATTGTATTTATATATGAAATTAATATATACATAATATATGTATGCTAGTTATTTTCTGTGGCTGAAGACACGTAGTAATAAAAAAAATAGTCAATATATTTGTATTCACACTCAAAATTTAATCACGAACATAGAGGAAAGATAAAAAAATTTAAGCACCGATTGTAATGAGGTGAGTGGTGGTAGTGGTGGTGGGCGACAATGGTGATGCTGGAAGACAATGATGGTTGTAGTGGGTAAGACGACGACCATGGTGGTAGTAGCAACTGTGGGTGACAATGGTGATGGTGGTGGTGGGTTTTGAGTGACGATAATGGTAGTGACAATCGTGGGTGTCAACAGTGATGGTAGCGGGTGTGGGTGGTGGTGAACGACAGTGATGGTGGTTGACAGTGGTAGTGGTGGGCTGACGACGGTGATGGTGAGTGGTGATGATGGTGGTGGTGGGAGATGATGGGTGCTTCTAGGCAATAGTGTGATGAGTGGTGACGAATGATGATAGTGATAAGTGTGGTGGAAGTAGGTAACAATGAATGAGTGCAGTGGTGGACGATGACAGGTGGTGGTGGTAGGCTTGGTAGGGTAGATGATAGTGGCTGGTGGCGATGAGTGGTGGTGGGTGCTGACGGTGGTAATGATAATAAATATAAGAATAAGATGACGGTAGTGGTGGGTGGTAGCCATGAACGACAATAGTAACAATCGGTAATGAGTGACGATGTTGGTGGCGGTGGTGGTGGGACAGTGAGGGTGAGGTGGGGCAGTGACGATGGTGGGAGTGGCTGATTAACCATCAAAAGTGCTATTTTATTATATTTAATATTAATTAATTGCATATTATTTGTGATTAAATGTGTTAAATTCCTTGATTTTCTAATTTGATATTTTTTCTAGTTGTTTTGTTTATTTTGTAGGTAAATTGGTTGATTTAAAGTAATAATGGATAAGACAAGAGAACAATCACTATATGAAGAATCATAACTGATAAGGATTGAAGAGTCATGAGGAAGATATGAAGATTTGAAGATATATCAGCCATTTTAATCTTTATAAGAGTCAAAGTGAGAAGAAAACTTATTTAAAGTTGAATTATAAAAATATCTTAAAAGATAAGGATTTGACATTTTTTTCAGTATTTTGGTCACAACTTTTGATTCAAATATCCAATTGACCTGATTTTTGAGGTTGGAAAGAAAACTTTAAGGGCTATAAAAGTGTATTTCACGAAAATTTCGTGATTCAGCTTCTAAATATGAGAAATCCAAAATATAAGTCTGGACAAATTTTGTACCTGCACTTCAAGATTTTATGCACGAGATTTAACCTTAAAAGACTTCTTTTTTGAAAAAGAATTTTTGTCAAGCCAACCTTATATCTTCTACCTATCCTAGGATTTATTTTATTATAAATAAAGGCTCTCATCTATTGAGAGAGAATAATTAGAATTAGAATTAAAATTAGGGTTAGGATTATTATTCTTTTTACTTCTTTTCTTTTCTACTTTTTTTTTTCTAGTTCTATGGCTTGCTAGCCCAACTAGGGGTAGGGGAGGACCTGTCAATGGAGTACGATAATGTTATTGACTTATGAGCTTAATGGTATGTGATATTTTATTAATTCAACTTCTGATTTCTTAGTAAAATATTTACTTTGTAAAAAACTTTGAGTTATTGTGTCATGTACATTGATTGCTTGAATTTCTCTGCGAGTTAAATAATTGGTTATTCCATGCTTAAGTTGATTTCCATTATTTTACAGAATAATATAATTGAATGATTATTCAAGTTCATGAATATACTTTTGATTATAAACTAATGTGTTCTTTTGGTTTTATTGTTAAATTTGGTGACTTGAATTAACTGACATTTGATTCTTGTCAAAGGTTAATAACTAAGTCTTTAATCATTACTATGTGAATTTGAAAGGGTATCCTCGATGCTTTAGTATTTTCAATTATTGTTTTAAAAATAAAATTTAATGTTTTCTAATTTCAAAATCTCTACAACAATAATTTCAAAATAATTTTCTTTTATTTTTCTTTGTGTTCTAAGTTTTCACAATCCCCTATGGTTCAACCTCGAATTTTCGAGTATTATATTACTTCACACAACTTGCACTTGAGTAATAAATTCTAAAGTTGTAGCAATGGCAGTGGAGGGTTGGCGATGATTGCGGTAGTTGTGATGATCATGGGGATAGTGGTTGGACAGTGGGGGTGATGGTGGGACAATACTGATGGTGGAAATATGCGATAGCGGTGGTGATTACGGATGGTGGTGGTAGTGGTAAGTAGTGGTGGTAGTGATTATGATGGTGATGGGACAATGGAAGTAGTGATGGTGGTGACAACGACGGTGGTGGTGGGTTTGGTAGGATGACGATAGTGATTGTGGCAGCGGTGGTGCTGGGGGTGTGGTGGTAGGGGTGATGGTGGTGGTAGAGGTAGTAGTGGAGTGGTTTCAAACACTATTTTTTTTTATAGTACTTATGAGAAATAATTCTTAAAAATATTTTTAAAATATCACTTCAAAAACACCTTTAAGTGTTTATTTTTCTTATTAAATTTAGGGTGTTAGTACTAGCCGTTAAATTAACTTTAAAGTAAAATTTAAAACGATCTCAACCGAGAATAACCAAAGTCATTTATAGATATATCTTTTGATATCTATATAATAAAATACAATATAATTCAAATCTAAAAAAATAAACAAAATGACTTTTGTTATTTGCAGTTAAAATCGCTTTAAATTTTACTTTAAAGTTAATCTAACGGCTAATAATAACATCTAAATTTAATAGAGAAAAATAGGTCTCTAAGACTGTGTTTGAGGTGACTTTTTAGAAGTGTTTCTAAAATTTATAATTTCTCATAAGTACTTTAAAAAAATATATGTTTGAAATCATCCCATCACCACCACTATCACCCCCACCCCACCCCACCCCTCCACTATCACTACAGACGTCACTCCACCAACACAACTACCCTTATCACCACCACCGATTGCTACCGCTGTCGTCCATCACTACCATTACCACCATTATTTCACTATCACCATCGCCCATTGTCAGCATCCACAACCACCATTGTTGCCCACCACCACTCACTACCACAATCCACCACCACCCACTGTCATCCACTCCCACCATCACCGTCATTCGTCATCACCCGTCACACTGTCACCCAAAAGTACCAGTCATTGCTCATCACCACTATTGTCACCGCCCACCACCACTAGCACTGCCAACCATTAGAGGTGTCCTTACCTTACGGATAGGAACTATAATCTTCTGTCTTCATATGCGATACTTTGTAGAAGAATTTTTTCTTGGCCTACTTTATCCGATCAAGTATGACATTTCTACTTGACTTCCGGCCAAATTAATCGGGTAGGAAGTCGAGTGAACACTTTTTTAGTTATTAATTTTTGGATCATTTTAACAATTTAATTAAATAACATGAACCAATTTAACAACATAATAAACCAATAACACTAAAATCTAAAAAAATTACAATAAAATACAAGAAAGCATAAACATCAATCTATTATAATTATTGCACAAATATAATAACAATTATTTTAAGTTTAAATCATATGATTAGGGAATTAGGATTTTTAGTTTATATATATATATATAAATTAATGGCTATTCCGCATTTCTATCCGATTTTTTTAGCTAACTGTTTAATAGGGTTGGATAGGGTCGAGTAGGGTAGAAAACCGCGGCTAATAAAAAATTTAAACACCCTTACCGACCATCATTATTGTCGCCCACCACCACCCACACTCATCACCACCACCGCCGTCACCCATGACTATCACTACCACTATCGTCACCCAAAAATCCACCACCACAACCATCACAATCTTTCACCACCACCACTGTTGCGCACCACCACTACTATCGTTCACTCCCACTACAACTGGTGCTTAAATGCTTTTCTCTCTTCTCTATATTTGTGATTTGATTTTGATAATGAATACAAATGTGTTTATTATTGACCATTTTTATTATTTTGTGCCTTCAAGTACATGCAATAGCTAGTAAACAAATAAGATATATTTCAACACAAATAATTAACTTTTCATTCATTTTCCTTCAAATTTTGGAGGGATTGATTTTAGTGAGTTGGAAGGAAAGCTCATCTATCCACTTTTTTATCCTTTCTATTTTCTTTCTTTATTAAACATAATATTTTATCTATTTCTCTAATTTTTTATCATTATAATTTTTTATCCTTTCATTATTTCATCGTACCAAACGAAACATTAAACAATCAGTCAAAGTTAAACTGTGGCGCTAGTAATCTTATGGAAAGGCAAGCTTGAAATGGGAGAGAAGTAGATAAGGTACTCTCACCGTCCTTATCTTTAACTCCTTTATTGGCCAAAAAATCTGCGACCATGTTAGCCTCCCTAAAGCATGCTCTCACTAGTAATTCTTTAAGCGCATTTTGTAATCAAGCATTTATATTGGAGAAACGTAGTGTTAAATGATCTTTTTTTTTTTTACATAAAAGACAAATTAAAAATTAATTAAAAAAGAAGAGAGAGAGCAGCGAGAGGGAGACATATTCCGAAAGGTAAGGGAAAAAGAATTGATGCTGTTGTTGAACCCTAATTTTCTCATCCTTATGTTGTTGACTTTTGATCATGAACATGTTTGTGAGCTAAGCATAAAGGAGATGAGAACGTATTTTTAAAGCTGAAAGGCTAGTCTAGCAACTAGATTGGATATGGCAGACCTAGATCCCAGCACTAAAACGAAGAAATATTTCTGCTCTTTGTATATTTATTGACTGACTTTTGGGTACTTATAAGCACTTGTCTGCAGCTTTTTCTAAAAACAGTCCATTTCCTTTACACTTCGGTAATGTTTCATATCCATTTTTTTGTGTGTGAGTGTGTGTGGGGAGAGAGAGAGAGTCATGCACTATCTAAGGCATATGTTGTTCACCACCATCAACATTTTATGTTCCTATGACCCTGTTAAAGAACCAACTCATTTTTTTTCTTCCAACTCCAGTGGCTCCAAATTTTCGAAACAGATGGATAAGCTTTGGATTGGTTTTAAGTTACACACTATATAATCCTAACATTAACTCATCAATTCGAAGTCTAATCTCACGCACACTAACCATATATATTTTTGTTGTCATTAATCTTCTTTCACTATTTTTCTCAACTCAACCACACCATATATCAAAAAGTTCTCTTGTCCGCACCTTATATATTTTTTTTCGGGTAAGTAAGAAAATTTCAAAAACAAAAAAAGTTCATGTAGAAAGGATCACCTCGCACATTATATTGCGCTTTTTCCTCTCTAAGTTCACTATTTTCATTATTTGGAGAAGAATAAAATGTGCAAGTTGTTATTATTCTATGTAAACATCATTTCTAGTATTTGAGTCCATCTAAAAATTTAATTTTTTATTTGATTGCACTACATATGAACCCAACTATAGCAATTGTTTTTGACACCCACTACTTCATACATTAAAACACCAGTGATCAATGTCGGGTCGCATTCGACATATTTTGACACTATGATTCCATCAGATTTTCTCTCTTTTAATCCACTACTCTTACACAGATCTGCATGTTTAAAAATCCACCCAATATAGATCCATTTTGAATCCCATATCAAAAATTCAATTTGGTGCATCATTGAAAGTTTACTTGGACACAAAAGGCAGACAAAGATGATAAAATTTTTCTTGTAAATACATGATTGGGCTTAATGTGCCCCTCTTTTTATTGCCTAAAACGTTCCTCCCAATTACACCATATCTAACATGTATGAGGGAGGCAATATAACAACACACACACACTCAATCGAGAGTCTTTTATACATTTCAATTTCAAGTTTCTCAGCATTTATTGAGATCCACTACATATTCAATTGTTGAGATTATCAAGTCTAATTTTTAAGTCCATCTAGTATTACTCTTCTATTTATCTTGAACGCATAAGAAAAGATAGAAGTGAGCTTTTTAAGGAAAGAATCTTAGCCTTCGATGACGGACTGTCGTAAAAGCACCTTTGGGTGGTAGTTGATTGAGAAACTAACTCACTTAAAATAATAAATCTAACGCTCTAGTCTAATTGAAGACTTTCAGCATTCATGCTATTTGAAAGAGCTTTAAACATGGAGTCGAGAGTCCATAACGTACACAAAGAGTACCCAATCAATGAATATCATGCGGACTGTACTCGAGCTTCGGATTAATGTCCCCAAAAGAAAGGTGTATGTCCATGTGTTCCAACGAGAACATTGAAAATACCTAATTCAACTCCACACAAGATAGCCAAAGAATAATTAGTGGGCAACTCTAGCAAGCAAGACCATGGCTTGAACTAATTGAGTGGGTATTACAAAATTGGAAAGGAAAGACCATGCTTACTATTATTCTTAAGCTGAGTCTTTTCATAATTGTGTATAATATTTGGCGAGAGAGGAATAATAGGATCTTTACCAACCAGTTTGTGGATGTTAATTCCTTACTTAGGAGTATGAAGCTAACTATGAGAGACAGACTGACTTCTACGAAGTTCCAAAACTCTTCTCAGAACCAACACTTGACACAAATTTGGAGCCTTCCAAATGACTGTCTTATTCTAACTTAGATGGCTTCCCGCTGCAAATGACAAGTTCTCTTTAGGGGTGCAACTTGGGTAGACCAACCCAAATTCAACCCGAGCCAAATTCAAAAAACATAGGACTTGTGTTAGAATTTTTAATACTTAATTTGGGTCTGGACAAAAAAATTCTAACCCGAATTAAATTTGGGTAAGCCTTGGGATGAGACCTTGGGTTGTCGGGTTCAATTTGAATATTAAATAGGGTTGAACCCGAATATACATAAATATATTTAACTAGGGTTAATATTTATCTTCACTCTTTAAAGTCCAGACTTTCACTTCACTTCAAGTCTTCACACTTGCGCCTCCATCACTCTCAAATCTCTCTCTCACTCCTCCCTCTCTATTCATCTGCGCCTCGCCGTTCATCTCAGATCACTTTAAAAAATTAGATCTACACTTGAAAAAATCAAATCTATAATTAAAAAATCAATCTGAATTAAGTAACTCAAGTCCAACCCAATTTTTAACCCGAATTAGCCTAAATTAAATAACTCGAATTCAATTCGGATAGTACTTGGGTTCAGTACCTCGGGGTTGAGGTAGAGTTAGAGTTAGGGTTATAGTTGAATATTATATACCTAAAATTGGGCTAGAGTTGACTTCTCAACCCTGTCCAACTCGCCCGAGTTGCACCCCTAGTTCTCTTTCTCATCAGAATGACAACAAACTTCTAGCCCAAGGGTCCCATGGCACAAATTAAAGTGTTCATGTATTCAACTTGTGGTTACAGGAACGCTCGATTGTTTATGGTTTCTTTTGCTTACAATAAGTAGTGCCTATTGTGTTTTTGTAATGCCACTTTTCTTTTCTATAAAACTGTCCTTTTGATCAATAGAATTTTTTATCTTCCGAAAAAAAGATAGCCAAAGAACAGTTGAGCAATCGACATATATATATATATATATATATATATATATAAATAATATGTTAGGCCAAGTTTGACGACATAAAAGCTTATGATATTGTGGCAACCATGTCTTATGGCATATAATGTTAGCATTTTAGTTGGCTGTAGAAGTTCAAGAAGTGGCAAATCAGACTGCAACATGTGGGGGGTGTGAAGCCGTTTGGGCACAGGCCAAACTACAAGTTAGGTCAGTTGTAATGTAATTAGTCAAACATAATGACAAATATATAAATTTATTTTGCAGGTTCACTAAGAATTAAAACAAGACGTGTGTGCATTTAGGTCTATTATGTCAGGCAAGAATGACACAACTACTATGTCATGTTATATATTATCGTCTAACCATTAAAAATTTAATTAAGACTCATCATGTATAAGTGAATCTTTCGTTAATACATGATGGATAGTCTATTATTAAGACCATGTTTACTAGATTTGGTTTGACAGGTGATAAAGTGATATAAAGTAGGAAAAAAACAAAGAAGAGCATAACAAGTGATATAAAGTAGGAAAAAAACAAAGAAGAGCATAACAAGGATCAGAAAACCTAAGAGACTAGAAATATTCCCACTATTCTTATCATGTTCCCTATCTCACTAACATTCTACTCTAGTCATGTCTATTTGTCTCTTGCCACTTTTTTCTGCTTGTGTTCTTGTTGTTCAACCTTTGTGCCTCTTTCCTTGTTCCGGTTGGCCAAATTCCATTAATTCCCTTGCATAAATATTAAGAAAGACTTTGAATGAGTTCACTAGTGTTCCAGTGCCTACAATAGGGTATTTAACTATGAATTGTAGCATCCTCTTACTTGTGGAAAGCATAACTCACTTTTTTATTTGATATTTTATCAGTTGAAGCAAAAATAAATGACCAAATCTGGTACATGATTTTTTTTTTACTCAGAGTAGGACTTGAGAGTATGTCATATGGTCCAGAAAATCGAAACTACAACCATTGTGCATGTTTCGTATACTTCGAAACTTGTAGTTTGATTCTTTGGCATGGCTGGCTGAAGCGTTAGGTTATCAAAGCGATGATTTTAGTCCCCAGTTACCTTCCTTCTCCACTTAGAGAGGACAAAACCAAATGGTCTCCCTCCTTATGTGGTACCTTTTCCACTTCCTCAGCCTTGAATCTCTTTAGATCCCCATCATCAAAAGTCCCTTGACAACACCTTATCTGGTATAACCAGTCAATCCCTAAAATGTCCTTCATTTTGTGGCTTGCCATCAGATCCAAACTCAGCACCAAAGACAGAATCCAATCTTTTTCTTCTAATATTAGTTTGGAATGCTCACTTTGTAACCCATCATCCGAGTCACATGCCCACTTATTCTTCGAATGCTATTTCTCTCATTCTATCTGGGCTCAATTGCTTCTCCTCAGTGGGCAGCAAATACAAAACATGTCATGGTAGGGAATCATCAACTATGCAAGCCAGCATTGGAAAGATAATTCTATGTGCACTACCCTCCTAAAGCTCAGTCTTTTTGTTTCTATCTATTACATTTGGATGGAGAGAAACATTAGAATTCACCAAGGCAAGTTGAGGGACCACTCCTCCCTCCTCACTCTCATTGTCCAAACCATTAGAGACGGTGATGCTTCTCTCAGATTCAAGCCCACCAACAGAAACCTGCGACTCGCTTAATTGTGGCAGATCCCCAATAGTTGTTTGGACTATTCTCTTCACTAATGCATTTTGTTGGAAGTCTGGACAACCATCCTCACTTCCCCCAGAATTCAATAGTTTGGCTATTAATAAGTGATTCCTATTGTTTGTAAGGGAATTCACCCTTTTGTATTTTGTCCTTTTGTATCAATAAAATCATTTTACCTTCCGAAAAAAAAAAAACAAGGCCCGAATTTTTTTGGGGAAAGTATAAATAAGGTCCCAATTTTTTTATATATTATAGTTTGTGTTAATATTTTATAGTCGATAAGAGTTTAAGTTTTAGTAAAAGTCTTATAGAATATTCAGGAAAAAAAATAAGACCAAGCTCAAATGGTTAATTAATAGACACATTTGATCTAACAAAATTAGTCATCATCATTGTTCTCAATCTTTTTTAAAGACCAATACTATTGCAATTCTGATATAATAATTTGATCACATGTGACAATAGACATAACTTAATAGTATTTTTGTAAGTATCATTGCTAAACTTTTTTACTGAGACAGTAATACATTCTACATCAAAATATTATATTATGTTTTTAGGTCTCAAAAACATCGTAAAAAAACTAAAAACAATCATCAAATCATTACTTTCCTCTCTGTTTCGAGCACTCAAATAATATATCTTGTAATTGAAGTACTAAATTATATATTGAAGGTAGATTCTTTTAAGTTAATGTTTTGCTTAGAATATATTATTTATTTTAATTTTAAGAATTACTTCTACAAAAAAAAAAGTTTTCAAAGATTAAAATTAATTAAATTCTGCCTCAGATAGATTGTATTATAAAAAATATTAAGTGAATAAATCATACAATTAACTAATACAAATATTTACTCAAATTTATAAAAAATATAAAAGGCCTCACTCAGATTTGTAGCTTTATGCCTCTAATTATCTCGAGTCACCCCTATTCTTCCATTGAACCTACAAGACTCTTATTATGTAAGGACAAACATATTCATACTTCGGATGTTTGATCGACTCTTTTACGCAATTATGAACTCAATCTCAACACAAGCAATTTTGGTGGCTCCCACCACAGACTACTTTGGTGGCCCCCCCACCTCTAAGCATCAATTACATTCTTTAATATTATGTAGCATTTGCGCAAAAATAACTTTATTTCACTGTAGTATGGTTGAGTTGCTCATAATCTTGTGTTTTTAAAATATATATACACGTAACCTCCATGTAGAAGTCGACTAAATTGTAACAGCTAATGGAAGTGTCGACTTAATATCAAAAGATAAAAATAATTTCAAATGCTTATAACTTAATTAATATAAGGTGCTATGTATAGAAAACAAATATATAAGATGATAAAGTGGATTTCACCTTTAGCTTTTTCTTTAGAAATTATAGATGTATTGGGTGCATGTATAAAGCACCTTAAGTAAATTCCTTGCAGTATTACAAATTTTTTTTGTTCAACGGTTAGGGCGGACCAGCTTACGCGAATTTTAACTGATTCCTTCTCTGGTCAATTCAAAAACAAACAAGGTATTCATGTGAGATAAATTCCTGATGACCTAACCCTAACAAGTTGTCAAATTTTGATCTTACAATTTCTCTGTATTTAAGCAACTAATGATCCTTCATTGGACACTAAACAAGCCAAGATTTGTCTAACGAGTTTTAGTATAGCAACACTTACTTGATTTGTGATGTTCAGTTTGTTCTGATATGGAATCATCCTGCATACTCAGTATAGATGCCTCTGGTACATTACACACACACATAAAATGACATAACCTAGTTAAATCATGGTGTTACCATCAATTAAGGGTCACTATCCCGTAAAACAATAAAAATAAATTAAGGATCGTTATTTATTTTGGTTCTCGTTAATCAAGAGTACTAAGAGGGTAGACTAGGAAATAATAAAAACAAAATATCGCCATTTATAGAATGAGTATAGTGAAAAAGCACTAATGTGAGGCAATGACAACATCACACGTTTTTCACTATATATGTATACACACACGCGCGCACTTTATAATTGAAGATTGTGATGATGCGGTTAGTTTTGATTGTGATGATAAGTATTAGAACAATATTATTAATCACGATTAATTGTTTGAATCTAGTCAAGTGTACGTTCCCTGCTGTCAAGGTCATCAACTTGGTGGAACACAATGAAAAATGGGTAATGAGGTTCAATGAAAGCGAAAGGCATCCAAGGCAGAAAATAAAATGTTTTGGGGGCAATCATAGTATCTATTATGCTATGCGTCATAAACTTATTATTGTCGGTTATTTGGTGGTCCTAGCTTGAGCTCTATGATGTCATTTGGTGTGAAAGACTGAGAAAACTCTCGTACACAATCTAACTGAACCATACCGTACCACTGAAGCTACTCCCCTCGCACGCCAACTTCTTATTTGATCTTGACAAACACTAGTAGCTATCTTCGATGGGTTAGTGCGTATGGCTTCCCTCAGCGTTATCCACTTATTATTAGACTTTTAGTCCTAAGGACTATGAATCATCCATTCTTTTCTATAGTTTGTAACTAGTATTTTTTCCTAGATTTGTAACTAGTATTTTTTCCCTCCATGTTTGCCTAACCTTTTTCATGATATTTATGGAGCAACAAAACTAGCTAGAAAATTACCATCAACCCTGCTTTCTATTTATGGCAATGTGAATTGTAGTTTATCTTGCACTCTTACTTCTATCTTTGCTTTATATTTGGTTTCTTGTTTGAATAACAGTAGAGAGAGAGAGAGATTAATGGAATCATTTAATGTAAGTAATGGAATTCTATTGTAAAACCAGGTTAGATGACAATGAATGTTGTTAGATTTTTGTAATGTTTATAATGCATCAAGGGTTAGAACTCGTGAAATTTTAAATGTCTACCATGTCTGAAGAATTCCAACATTTTGAATTTATAGAGTCCTCAATCGCAATCGTCCAAACTTGGCCAAAATCTTGACAAGATTTATCAGTAAATTAAACTACAAATAGAATTGCTTTACACTTCTCTTTTTCTGGTTTCTGTTTTTGTTTTTGGTGGGGGCAGAGTAGTATCATGTATTGCAGGTCTAGAGTTTGGAACTCCCACCAAATACATAGTAAAAGATATATCCAAGTAGAAGAAGATCAACTAAGTTTAACAACAATATGTAATAATATAATGGGTTGAGTTTGGTGCGGATTTCTAATCAAGCCGGGACATTAAATTTTTGGATGTTGTTGCAAGGACTAATGGAATGTAGATCGAACTTGTACTAACGCACAAGTTTCTAACCAAGCATGAAGCACTAGAATAGTTGGATGTTGTTATAGGGTCTTCACAAAAAAAACGTGTTATTTCTCTAGGGTTGCAACTTTGTCCGGGTTAAATCAAGAACCAAATTTACCCAATTTACTTTGGTTTTTTGTGATTTGGTCTTTTGGTTTGGTTTTCAGTTAGGAGAGAAAACCGTTTTTTGTGGTGTTAGTTAAAATGTTCGGGTAAACTGGTCAAACCCGAGTACTAGTTGCCCCATGTCTATGCATATATGTATTGTATAAAAGTCATTTTACAGATTTATTTATTTTTTTACTCTTAAATGTCTAATTTTTGCTTGTCATTTTGCTTGGTTATTCTTGGCTGATTATATGATTTATTTGATAGACATACAATTTTTAGAAAAAGTAATGGAGGAAAAAAATTCAAAAAACTAAGAAGGATCAACCCGAAACATAATAAAATACTAATCAGCACATTGGAATTTCGCCAATAATTAAATTTGAGAGAGTTAAGCAGGAGACAACTTCAACCTTATTTTGAAAAGATTGATTTCCGGTATTGAACTTGCGACATAATAAGGGTTAATTTGGTATGATTCCACTTTTTTTTTTTATCAGAGTATGATTCCACTTTAGTAATTTGGTTTTGGTCTCAGAAAGAGAAAACTGGTGTTAGCAAAATCAGTCATCAAAGACTCAGTTCATCTTGGTTCCCTAGGCCAAGATTGGTTGATCAAATCATATCAAGGGACTGAGGCTAAGACGGACATAGAGCATTAACAACGTGGATCACACACGCATACACACAAACACAGAGAGAGAGAGAGGATCAGAGGACTCATCTTCATGAAACCACATGCATGGTGTAACGAAGGACACCCACAAGCCTCAAACTGAAAACGTTCCCTTATGTCCTTAGAAATTGGCTTTTGAGTGGACGCTTTGATAAAACTGAAGGTCACTTTCCTGATCAAACTGAAGGTCACTTTCCTGATCAAACTGAAGGTCATTGTATGAAGACTTTTGGTGCCATAGCTCTCTCTCTTTCTCTCTCTCTCTCTCTCTCTTCAATGAAGGTTTGGTGATGATGGGTCATTGTCTTTCCAGATTAACTGCATCAGAAAATGAAAATGAAGGTGCCTATACCTATATATGGAGTGGTAGCTATGAGAGATGTGAACCCATGACTAATATTGTGAGGCTCGAAAATGTTGCCACATGCAATATCTAGCTGCTAGTGATAATCCGTGCCTGAAGGCACGATAAAATATAAAATTTAAACACCCAAAAAATGGATCATACTATATTAAATTTTTTCAACAAGTGTGTACTATCGTGTATAAATAATGTTTGAAATAAAAATTATATCAACTACAAATTAATCAAATATAAATGATTAAATATATGATAGAAATGAGTGATATAATGTTTTTAGGGAAAAAATATGTAAATAATTAAACATGTGATAGAAATGAGTGATATGATGTTTTAAGGAAAAAATATGTGTAGCATAAAAATTCAAATGTTTAGCTGATTTATTATACAGATTATTGTAAACAGTTCCATGTTTCAAACTGGAAAGTTACTTTTGAAACTTCTATTATAGTGTGTTCTCTAACAGCTTCCATTAAAGAGTGATAGGCACATTTACAGGCTCACTTAGATATAGATATATATATATATATATATATATATAGAGAGAGAGAGAGAGAGAGAGAGAGGTCCAATCCTAGTTGACAAGCCATATATTCTTCGTTTTTCTGGAGAATTAATAGAGATCATTATCATATATGCAGTGGTATGTCATGGTTAAAATTATGATTATCTTATCCCGCGCGTCATGATAGTATCAGTTTAAACTATTGATTTGTTTTCATTTAATTACAATTATTGATCATCGAAAATTATTTTTTTGGTAGTATGTGTTCATGTCCTTTTTAGCAGCAATAGTTAAGGGTGCCAAAGCATTACATTGTAGGTTCGACCACATGCAATGAATATCAGATTGGATTAAATGGGGTTTGCGAAAAGTAAAGTGTATTGATAAAGATGCTTTGCAAGAGCAAAAGGAAGAACAACCTAAATGTTGTCCATAAAAGAAAAGAAAAGAAAAGAAATTAGGAATAGAATTCAGTGGGAAGGATAGAGCATAGTCACTACTTCCCATAACTGTAGCATTCTAAGATTCAGAGGGGAGCTCTTGAACTTAGTAAATAAGAGCCTGTCTTTGATAGCTTGCTTGATAATGTGAGTCAAGGTATTACAATCCCTGTATTAGTTGGCGAAAAGTTCATTTCTATCTAGATATGATAAACAATAACCGAAAGACTCAGCTTACAAATCACTGTGATCATTGATTTTCCCTTACAGAGAAGAGCTGCCCAATTAATTAAAAAGGGCTAGACAGTAGGAAGGGGTTTGGATTGACTTGTCCAAATCCTTCTAAATCCAAAGATGAGATTCAAAGATGGGATTCAATATTTAAGTTTGTTCATACTCATGTTTGGTATGCGCACAAATATATAATTATTATAATAATATATTTGCATATAAATGACTTTTGTATCATTTAACCAATTTAATCAAAACTCATGTTTGTTTAAGTATATGGGATATATGATATATAAATGTCATTTGCTAGCTTAAACTCATTAACTCAAATATGAAACCCACCCCCCGGTGGGTTTCACGAAACCCATGAACTTGGGTTTAATTCCCAAGTCTAATGCGGACTAGGTTTCAAACCCTAGACTAACTATGCATTTATCAAACATGGGGTTGTTTGACTTTATTTCTCAACCCATGTTTCAAACCCCCCCCCCCCCCCAAACCCACATTCTAAATAGGCCCTAGGTGTCCGCTGGATTTGACTGCAAGCCAGGAAGTCCACATACCATGGGAATATGAGCACTCAAAAAAAAGATGAGGATAAGACTTAGGAATTGTCTACATAGGATGCATCCCAAATCAGCTTGGTTGGAGGGAGAGTGAGCTCAGTCCTTTGTGTACAATCCTTGCCTAATAGCGAGCTACAGAATAAAACTCATCTTGGGAATGAATTATTTATTCCAAACCAGTTTGTACCAAGAGATTTTTTGGTCCAGTTTTCCTGATGTAATGCCAAGCATAAGTGGTAGAAAGTTGACCATTTGCAGTGAGGGACCATAGGACCTTATCCTTAGATAGCTAATTAGAAATGTAAGCAGGCATATAATCTACGATTCTAACTAAAGCAGGAGAAGAAACATTATGCCAACTCCATTGATTCCCAGAGAAAATGCAGCTAGCAGCTCTAGTGAAGCCAGAGAATTAAATGGGGTTTACTAGGCTTGTTTTGCAGTTTATTATTGTTTTAATGATAACACGTATCACTGATAACATATTATCACGTTGTCTTGAATATTTTTTCAGACATATGGTCTTATACCTAACAAATTGTCAGTCAACTTTCTCTTTCTGCATAGTTGAAATATCTCAACTTGATGTTTTCTTCTGTCATAAAGGAGGAGATTAGATCCTAAAGGGTCTGCCAAATAAGAACAATGTTATTTATATCTAATTTATTGACATAATTAACTAACCTAGTTCACTATAGGCTTTGAATTGATTGGGAACTCCATCAAATATTAGAATTTAGTGTCAATCCAAACTGCAATAAAATTAAACCATACCAGTAGATCAGTAGATTAGGTCGATTTTTTAGTTATAAATAACAGACCTCGCCAAATAATAATGTGATGAAACTAGTTCGTCAATTAATATTTTCTCCTTATAAAATGATCTAAACCACGTTTATTGAATGATTTTGTCAGCTAACATCTCACTTCATTTTCCTTTACTAATACTTGGTCTATATCAAGCTTTGAAAGATCGATTCGAATCCTTGACGCTATCAAGCCAAAATGAGCTTTGAAGTGGCAATTTTTTTTTTTATTTCAACTGTTAATGATGCACTTTGAACTCCTAAACTGTCAATAGTCATTAGCAGTAATCACCAATTATATACTACAACAGGTTTGACACAATGTCACTATCTATAGACACAACAAATTCAACTTTTGTAAGTTAAAGAATACAATGAATTGCTGAATTAGCTAGGTTTCCAACACTCATAAAAAGCATGTTCAAGAAGATTCAATGTATGTTTGAGGGGGTTGTTTTCAACTTCTAATACTATCATTAGACTCAAGTACACTAATTAGTGGAGAACATGATAAGACATTCCAAAAGTAGAATAGAAATCTCCAATGCTAGGTTCCAAGTAACAAATAGACATCTATATGAATCTATCCCAAAGGGTTTTATTTTTCTTCTGATAACATGAAGAGACATTTCCAAAGATGAGATCAAGTTATTTGATCAAGTGTTTCAAAAGGTAAGGTCTCATGTGTCTCAATATCAAGTTATTTGATCAAGTGGGACTAAAATTGACATCCCATGAGTTTCCACGTGGCAAATTTTTTCTAGGGCCACTCTTTCGATAATGGTTTTTACCATGTTAATAACTTTTGGACGAATAAGACTTTGCACTCCGAAAAATATGTACGTTCTCAATTTTCATTAAAAAATATTAAAATTCTTATATTGTACCCTCAATATCATAAAAATATAGTAATATAGTCAATTTTAATAGAATTGAGTACAAAATATTTATGTAAAATACTAAAAATTGAGTAGTATGTAAATAATTGAATGAAAATATAAAAATAAACAAGTACATCAATAACGTTGTCAAACAAAGTAATGAATGTTTAGTTCTGAACCACATTGTTACTTACCTTTCTATCTAATTGAGAGTACAATATGAAAATCTTAATCATAGTCCCCTCAATGCCCCATGGTATCACATAGTATCGTTTACTCAAGCTATACCCAGAATGAGTTTTATTCTTTGGGTGGCCT
>CM042196.1:2339728-2365252 GCA_023539305.1 Ilex asprella
CTTTGGGGCATTTCGTCGAACATCTTCGGAGATGTTGACTTCAAATGATATTGTAGGAACTGAAAAAGTTGAACTAGAAGAGAACTCCGGCTGTGAATTAGAAGGATTGCACGTTGATAAAAATAACTCCGACTGTGATCATAATCAAGAATTTTGACAAAACGCACTCAAGAACTCTAACAAACACACTCAATAATTCCGACAAAAATCGTTTAAGAACTTTGACAAAAAAAGCTCCGACAGTGATCTATGAAAAACTAAATACATAAACCAATAACATAAGCATAATTTGAATCATGTTTTTGAATTTCAAACATGGAAGCTTCCAAACAACTGACTTCATGACCAAGGAGCTAAGTGGAAGCTTCCTATTGCAATTTTGAAATGTTGTTTCTGCTCTGCTACCAAGTGTCTGCTATATTGCTAATCTGATCATATGCTCACATATGCTACCTTGATAGCAGTAATTTTATCATGAAAAAATGAAGAAAGTACGTAGATTAGTATTATGTTCGCCATTCACATATTCTCTAAAAATTTTGATCCATAATGCGTTGAAATTACAAAAAAAATACTCATCACTTCAAACCTTTTATATTTAACACAAATATATTGATAAATTAGGGTTAATCCGTGTCTGAATGTATAGTGCAACGTAAATTAATGTAAATAATTTTGAGAGAGATGTTAGTGGCCGTTCGATAAATTTATTTGAGATTATCAAATGAATTGATTAAACCTGCCATGTTTTATATTATAGATTTTAATAGAGAAACCGAAATTTAAAAATCGTATATCCTTGGGCTTGAAGTGCCAATGGCTGCCCCAATAAAATCCAACGGTGGTTAAAGCAACGAATGCCAACCTGAGCCCTCATCAAACTTTGCTCGAAATATAAAGCCCTTAGCTCATGATAGTTCAAGCAGTAATAAAAACGAGTTGTAAATACTGACGTCTTGAGTTTAAATCTTGATAATCTCTTAAGGCTAGATTATGAGAGATTTATCATTTATGAATATTCTAATCTCGACGTGGATGGTCTATTTTTAACTGGATTAGGAAGCGAATTAGTTGAGGTGCGCGTAAATTGACCTAAACACTCCTGACCGTTGAACCAAAAAAGAAAAAGAAATACAATGCCCTCTAAACCAGAGGACGTGTTCCATCGACATAAACAAAACCCAAGCAATGGGATAAAAAAAAATGCCAAAGCCTAATAGGCTGCATCTTATCATAAATTCTTGGTGGTCAATACATATTTCGGACACCATAGATTTCAACATGTACCACAACATTTGAGTATCTGTTCCACCATAAAATAATGTGGTCATAATTTCCAGACTAGAATCAGACCATGTCTGATGTAGAGTAGCGGGAATAAAAAAATGAGACCTGATATGTCAAAAATTGATTAAGCCAAGTTCAATTTAAATAAACCAATAAAGTCCGAAGAAGAGCCCAATTGAACTTAGGTCGACCCATCAAAGAGGAGTCCAAAGCACCAAGGGGACATCAAGAGGACAATGCCTAAGGGAGTCAAGAGGCCAACGCCCAAGGATCCCAAAAGGGAGAGCCACGTAGGGTCCAAATTGGGCACCACCCATGTTGGCTCCCTCGTCTCCTTCGACCTCCGCTCTCTCCACGTACCATGAGAATCACTCCAATGCAAGTCCAAGCCTACTCTAAGTCAAGTCCAATGACAAGACCAAATCCAACCAGGTCAGGATACTCCTCCGACTAGATAAGAGCACGAGGGAGAAAATATCGGGATATGCACCGGAGATCTATTCCTACCTTAATTGTGCCTACCAAAGAAGTCTATTACTACAAAAATTGTACTTACCAAAATAGTGGAAGACCCCTTCATCACGTCACCGCCTCACCGCCTTATAGTACCTATATAATGTAAGTCTTCTCCTTATAGAGGGTAGGTCCTTTGATGACCTTGAGATCCGTACACATACCACACCTTCCTACACACTTTGCTCTCTCTCTCCTCCAAAGCATTGTAACTCTCTAGAGTAAACTCTTCGATGACTATTATTCATCAATAAAGATTTTCGGCCACCGCTGTCGTTCTCAAGAGTAGATGTAGGTCACCCGGACCGAACTACTATAAATCTTTGTGTGTTTGCCTTATTTACTGTTTTGACTCTTGATTGCCATGGATTGTTTATTTATTGCTCATTAATCACACTCATTCATCTACTTGATTGTTGATCTTGCACAAGACAATTTAGTGCATCATCAGTTTGGTGCTGTCTGTGGGAACGATTGAGTTTCTACTACCTTTCAACTCTCTTGCAATCTATGACGATCACAACCAGGTCGATGTCTTAATAGTCGGGAGACGACAACCCAGCACACTGGGAGGAGGTTCCACCTCCCGCACCTTCAGAGTCGTCTTCTATGACAACCCCCGTCGTTGGACAACAACTCTTACGGACCATGCAGTCACTGGTAAAACAGAACTAGCAACTCATTAAACTGATGCACACCCAAGGAGGGGTCACCCCTCAACCTGTCACCCCTATAAGAGGAGTCTCACTCCCTCCAACAAGAAAGGAGCCATAACCTATCTTTTCTAGGCATCAGGCAGCCTCTCACCATGGAGGTCCTTGTCAGAATGCCCCAGGACCACACCAGGGCGCCCTCACCCATCACTCCCTCCTTAGTGCAGGGAGCTACGTGTTCCTCCTCCACACGTACCCGTGCCAAGAAGACGAATACGAAGGAGAGAGCCAATATGGCGATCCTGAAAGCGAGTGACTCTCATCTATTCTTTTTTATTTTAGTTTATTTATGCTGTTATTTATTATTTTACAAAAGTACTGCGAATATTATTGTGCCTGAATTGTCTTGTTTTCCTGAAACTTACAAACAACCTATAAAAGTCAGAACATGGCTTAACAACAAGGTGTAGACAAAAGGACAACAATCGTCATACTCCCGACGATCAGTCACTGCTCCTTGAGCCACAACAATTATAATCAAGGCTTTCCCCCTCACCAACTGCTTTGGGTGCCTTATAGGGGACGAAGCTAGAGAAATCAACAGTGTCCCTCTTATTAGGTGCCCAAACGGTGGGTCTCACCCCCTCTCACCAGACATCTAGACGATGGGTCTCACCCTTCTCACCATGTGCCCAACAGCAGACACCCAAGACGATGAGTTTCACGCCCTCTCAGCAGGAGCCCAGCAACATGTGCCCAGTAACAGGCGTCTGGCCTCAGACGCCCAGCACCTCAGAGCCCTCCTCATCTCCATCTCAATAGAATAAGCCTCAGTAGTTTAGCTTCTTAGAGCCCTCCTCATCTCCATCTCAATGGAATGAGCCTCCACCATGGCGGCCTTCTTCTGAGCTATATGTAGTTCTACCTATTGCTCAGTGGCATCTTTTCATGCCTGCCACCCGAGCCCTACTGCTCTGTGGCATTCTCTCGTGTCTGTCCTCCGAGCCCTACTGCTTAGAGACATCCTCTCGTGTCTACTATTCAAACTTTACTTGTTTCGCGGCATCCTCTCGTGCCTGTTGCCCTAACTTTAACTGCTTTTCAACAGCCTCACGTGCCCGCTTCTCCACTGCCTGGCCATTAAGTGCCTCCCTGATCTTTAGCATATTTGTAAACAAGCAGGGCAAAGGCCAAGTACAAAGCCAAAGAGGAGTACGGGGCACACCTTGTAAGCCCCTGCTACGGCAGTCATCTCCGAGACTATACGTAGCTCGGCCTCTTTGACTACTTTCGCGCAAGTAGTCACCCCTGCCACGGTAGCCATCTCCGGGACTATACGTAGCTCGGCCTATGACTCTGCTCTCGCACACGTAGTCACCTAGTAAGTCTCTGTCACGGTAGCCATCACCTGAGACTATACGTAGCTCGACCTACGACTCTACTCTCGCACAAGTCACCTAGTAAGCCACCGAGACTACACGTAGCTCGGCCTACGACTTTGCCACAACAACTATCTCTCAAGACTATACGTAGCTCGGCCTATGACTTTGCTCTCGCGCAAATCACCTAGTAAGCCTCTGCCACGACAACCATCTTCCGAGACTATACGTAGCTCAACCTCAACTCAAGTGACCCTCTCTCGGGACATCCATAACTCTGACGTCACTCTCATGCAAACACCATGTCTCTCTCTCCAGGTAATTATGATATTTTAATGTTGGGATAACATTATTTTTGCCAAGTACACCCTTGAAACTCAGTGCGTCTGCACTGGAGTCCCAATTCCTGTAACAGTTTAACAGCTAGCTCTGATATACACATAAGTCACAGTCAGAAAAGAAGTTAGGGGACCATCGAGTCCTATCTCCCAGGAAGTAACCTAGCCATCGGACCTCGACAGAGAAGTATTGGGGGCATCAAACATCACCCTCTTGAGAAAAGAGGGAGACATCACCCTAAAAGCATATAGATTTTCACCATCGCCCTATCAAAAGGGCACGTGTAATTAGAGACAAGTTCAGTTAATGACCAATCATCGGAGAGGCGTCACCCAAACTCAGCAGTACTTAAGGCCTGCTGGCGTCGCCCAAGGCGCCTACCTAGCCACTGGCACTACCAAAGGCGCCCTACCAACCTCTTGGTGTCGCCCAAAGCTGCCTGCAATGCTCCTGCCTCGCCTGTCAAGCTGGCACGGCCCACTAAGTCTCCCTTTACATTTGATGTTATACAGGGTTCCACAGCAAAGAAAGCACCGCCCAACAAAGCGCTGGTGTTGCCCATAGGGATAGGTCCTCCCATCTCGCCCAGTCTCCCATCTCACCTTCACCACCGCCTAGTGCAAGACACAAGCAGCTAGCACGTGATAGGGCGTCGCCCACATTGCCTATGACTCCTCGCCAATGCCTAAATAGGTGCCGCCCAGTCAGTCCCTAGGCAGGCACCGCCCAGGCATCCTTGTCTGCCTCGCCTAGGCGCTTAAACAACTCGCCAAGGCCAATGCCCACGCCAACCTGGCGCCCTCGCCCCTTGCCAGTGGTGCCCACCTAACTGTGGTGCCCTTGATGACGACAACCAGCGCCCAGGCCAAGGAAAGGAAGAGAAGAAAGAAAAAAAATGAGATAAAGCAAGAGAACGGCGCCCAAACAAAGGAAGAGAAAAAAAAGGCAAAGGGTCAGCACCCAAGCCAGAAAAAAAAATGGAGAAGGTTGCGCCCAATTGGGCGTCGCCCAAGAAGAAACAAAAAAAATCAATTTGGAAAAGGCTGTGCCCAAGCCCAAGAAAAGAAAAAAAAAATAGAGGGTGAAGGGGCGGTGCCCAGACCAAGGAAAAAAAAAGGAGACAAGAAGGTGGCGCCCAGGATGCTCAAGGGGAAGAAAAAAGAAAAAAATAGAGAGGGTGAAGGGGTGGCACCCAGACCAAGGAAAAAAAAAGGAGACAAGGAGGCATCACCCAGGAAGCCCAAGGGGAAGAAAAAAGAAAGAAAAAAGAAAAAAAAAAGAGAGGGAGCAGATAGGGCGGTGCCCAAACAGACCAAAAGAAGAAAAAAAAGAAAAAGTGAAGGGGTGGCGCCCAGACCAAAGGGAGAAAAGAAACCAAAAAAAAAACAAGGAGGTGACACCCAACAAGCCAAGAAAAAAAAGGTCAAAGTTAGTGGGCTATGTGGGCCAGAATGCTTTGCGAAAAAAGAAAAAAAAATCGATATCGAAAAATTCAGTGAGTCCCCGAAGATAAAAAGATACCGTGGAAAATAGAAAAAATTATGACTCACCTAGATGAAGATGAAGCACATACCCGCAACCCCTTCCTCTGGCAAAAAAGTTAGAGGCTTGAGGCATAGGGAACAAATGATGAGCCCAAATTTGATTGAGTCAAGTCCAAAGAAGAGCCCAACTGAACTTGAGTCGACCCATCAAAAGGGAGTCCAAAGCATTGAAGGGACATCAAAAGGACAATGCCTAAGGGAATCAAGAGGCCAACACCCAAGGATCCCCAAAGGGGGTGCCACCCATGCTGGCTCCCTCGTCTCCTTCGACCTTCGCTCTCTTCACGTACCATGAGAATCACTCCAATTTAAGTCCAAGCTTACTCCAAGTCAAGTCCAATGACAAGACCAAGTCCAACCAGTTCAGGATACTTCTTCGACTAGATAGGAGCACGAGGGAGAAAATATCAGGATATGCACTAGAGATCTATTCCTACCTCAATTGTGCCTACCAAAAAAGTTTATTACTACCAAAATTGTACTTAACAAAATAGTGGAAGACCCCTTCTTCACGTCACTGCCTCACCGCCTTATAGTACCTATATAATGTAAGTCTTCTCCACATAGAGGGTAGGTCCTTTGATGACCTTGAGATCCCTACACACACCACACCTTTGTACACACTTTGCTCTTTCTCTCCCAAAATATTGTAACTCTCTGGAATAAAATCTTCGGCGACCATTATTCATCAATAAAGATCTACGGCTACCGCTGTCATTCCCAAGAGTGGATGTAGGTCACCCGGACTGAATCACTATAAATCTCTGTGGGTTTGCCTTATTTACTGTTTTGACTCTTGATTGCCATATATTGCCTATTTATTGCTCACTAATCACACTCATTTATCTACTTGATTGTTGATCTTACACAAGATAATTTTGTGCATCATCAAAATCAAACAACAGAAACTATAACATGTTGATTATCCAAATAATACTAGATTACCGTCTTCGAGAGCCTTGTTGATTCGTAAGAATATCATGTTAATTGAATTAAATCAGAACTCGTCTCAAAGTTTTATTCAAAATAAACTAAAGTTGTAAAATTAGTTTTCACACAATATAAATAAGAAACCCTAATGGTCCTCAATTACTAGAAAAACCAAGTAAATATGCAATATTACAAAAATACCCCCAGCAATTGGATAAAAATTTTTAAAAAAATGCTTAAAAAATGCCCTCAACGTTTTTTTTTTTTTTTTGGCTAAAAACCGACTAAGGTGAAAGTCTTCAATCTTGGTCAGATTACCTAGAGTTTTTCAGAATGGAGACTTAAGAAATTTTCTAACATAGTCACCCAAAATTAGTTCTAGTTGGTGCTTGACCAGCGCTGCTTTTAATGATCTTAAGCTGCCATACTATATCAATGTCTTATTGCCCATAGTTCTGAAGTCACTGTTGAACATATCCATAAGTTGCCAGTGAACAAATTTTATCTTTGAGAGCTCTGACATTGCTAGGTTTGTTGATTTCTCTGGCCATTGTCACTGAAACATCCTGCCTTTTTGGAAAATTCTGTGGCCAGGGGTTAGGATTGCAAGAGGGTCATAGGTGGATTTCATCCGAACGAAAGCCTCCCATTTAGAGCCGAAATGAGCTTTCCACTCTTCATGAGTCTGGTAATGGGGCAAGTATTGCTTCACCCCGAGACGGGCCGATTCACAGAAACAAAGAATCCTTTTGTTTTGGCTTAAGATGTGTTCTAAGCCATTTGAGCCATTTGTTCCTGTGGAGCCTGGCATTGCAGAGGATAGGAGAGCCAGTAGGTAGAGAACATCTTCGTCGGGGGTGATCATCGATGTCCTAATATTGTTCCATCTGCATTACAAAGTTGAGTGACATTCAGGTTATGATCAACACCATATTTTTTTTGAGCTTGTTATAGAGATTTGGTTTAGTTAGTGAATTATTTACTTGGATTTGTTAACTGGGTAGATGAGTATAGGACCATTGCTAGTGTCTGTGAGAATGTTTCCAAAAACTTCCTGGGCAAACTCATGTATTCTGCTTCTGGGTATGATCAGATTCAGCCATGGATGAGGAAGATCCCTCAACCCGTTTTCTTGGAGTTTTAACATGGAAATATGTACTCTATCCAGAAATTCCACATATGACACTTCTGATAGGAAGAGTGTGGACTCAATGTAGCTCAATTCTGACAACAAGCTATCAACTTTCTGCATATAAGAAAGGCAGAGGTCAAGATGCAGGTACTTTTACTTAAACATGTCAATTGAGTTGTGTCGTGTCATATTTGTGTCGTAGTTGTATTAATGTTCATCATCTTGTTGCGATACCAACTACGAGGATTGGTGTGAATAGGTAAAATTGATAGTTGTACTTCAAGTGAGGATTGTGCAAAGGTGTTGGAAGCATGATATGGGTGGTGAGTAAGTCTCACCTGGTTCATGAAATCAATCTCTTCAGGGTTGAAGTATTTGGCCATTTCTAGACAGAAAAGAGTTTTTCCATCAGAAATGAACTGGTTGGCTTGAACTGGGTCTTTTGGATTGAAGGTGGATCTCCAGCTGTTTACTAAACCAGTTCTGTTTATGATGACAAATCCTTCTATGTAGTCAAAAGCATTCTGGGATGATATTAGATGCTCTTGGTCCTTGGTAAATATGGAAAAATCTGAGTAGAGCACTCTAATCCACTTCACCTGTCAAAAGAAAGTGAAAAAATAGATTACAACATTATTATTGTGGTACTTGGGATTCTATTTTTTTGGGCCCTTGGTAGGGCGGTTGGCAGGGATAGGGAGTGACAGTGACTGATGGTGGTGGTGGTGGTGATGGCGATTGTGCTGGTGGTTTATCAGTAATTGTTGGGGAATGAGTTTCCAACTCAAAAAACGCACTTAATAGGTGAAGTAATCCGTTCCTTTATATGGCCCCAAACTCCCTCATTATGTGGAACTCGTTCGACACCTTAACAATCCCCTTCTTGAAGGAGGCTTGCAATGGATGACCATCATTATTCTCTCATTCGGTATAAGGAGTAGAGTCCACATGGTGGCTTGGGCCATGACTTTGATACTACTTGTTGGGCATGGGTTTTCAGCCCAAAAGACACCCCTAGAAGGTGGAGTGACCCGCTCCCTTATATGGCCCCGAACCCCCTCATCACCAACCGATGTAAGATTTGTTCGACACCTCAACACTAATAAACAGATGGTTAAGTTGCTTTACCATCATAGGTGCAGGTTCTAGAGAAATTCTGGCACGGGTGATGATGCCAAACTGTCCAAGTCCTCCAAGAACACCGTGGAAGAGGTCAGCATTCTGCTTCTCCGAACAGGTGACCACCTCTCCTGTTCCTACACTCAAACAACTATCAGTTATCCCTTATTTGCTCTGGTACATGTAAGAGTGACAATTCTTGTAGGAAGTATCAATCGGCACAAAAGAACACGAAGTAACACAAAAGGTGAGAGCAGATTAGGTCACTCTTTTAAGATAATTCGTGTTTTTTTTATAGAAGAAACACGGTTTGGTAAGAAATAGCTCGTCATCCTTGGATTCAACACCAAACTTAATTAATTGGTTGTTGTTTCACTCTAATCTACATAATCAAAAGAAGCACATGACACTTTCTTATTTTATCTCCTTCGCTCTTCCATCCCTGTGTACGAGAGAGAGTCTCAAAGTTTCACTTAACTTAATGACTAAGTGACATTAGTATATAAACTCAAGTATTTTTAGTAGCTTAGTCAACGTAAAATTGCGTTTCCCCTAAGTGTACTCCTTTTTATTAAAATACTTTAACATAAGATTTATACACAAAATGAAAATGATTATACACGGTTATAAATGAGTCTTGAATGAATTTAACTAGTGTTTGACATGACACAATTTAAACATTAACACAAAGACATGAGCATTGCCAAAAGTAGAACAAAAATGAGTTACCTTTGCCATTATGTTGAACCATAGCCTTAAGGCACTCAAAAAAACAAAAAAAAAGAAATTGTATAGCCTTAAGGGGGAAATTCTCCTCTATAATTCTAATATTTAATGACATGGTTGAGTAAAGTTCACAATAGAGGCAATGCATAACTGGGTTGCGTGTGCAAATCCCAAAATACTGTTATTTTTAAATGAAAATATTAATCTATCGCATTTTTAATTTTTTTATCGATCTATTGCAGTTTTTGAAAGCGGAATCAACAATTCTGTTTTCAACAAGTGATACAATAAAAAGGAAAAAATATATTTTTGTAAGTATTAAAAGCGTTCTTGTTGATTTCATTTTAAAAAATTCCAATAGATCGATAAATAAGTTAAAAAGTGCCGATGCGGTACATCGACATTTTTATTTAAAAATGACTATATTTTGATAATAACTTTTTGCAAGTGCTAGGTACAAAAGCCACTTTACATGAAATAAGAATAAAAACCGTTCCTTTTGTGACTGCAAATGGTGCCCCAAGAAAGAACAAATTTCAGAATTAATACATGTCAATCAAGTCGGATCGTATCACGATGAAAATGTGTCTTCTTGTAGTGTCTCATGTTGGAATAGATAAGAATAGCGGTTGGCCAAAAATCATAAGGTTAGGACTCATTCTCTTTCAACTCAAATTTTTATGCACGTTCTATGAAAATTGAAAATCTATTTGAAAATCCACCATCTTAGTAAATAAGTTTCTGGTATTAAAATCGAGTTATTTCGTATTTGACGTTAATACCTGTGACCACCTCCAGTTGGTAGACGTTATTGATCTGAGGTCCATGCCGGAATGCTTGCCCACTGACTCCGGCGTTCGACAGCGTCCCTCCCACCGTGAGATGAAGATAATCAGTCCAAGACTTTGGGGACAGCCCATGTTTAAGACTCTCATGCAGAATATTTATCCAAAGTTCACCGCCGGAAACATCCACATATGGCAGGTCTCCGGTGTAAAACTGCATTTCCGGGCCCCGGAGCGATTTCATATTGATTACGATCCCCTGATATGCCTGTGCTTGACCATGATGAGAGTGGCCATTGCCTCTTGCTGCAACTGTGAGCCCTGAGGTGGTGCCCATTTCGTAAATATGTTTTATTGTGAAGGAAATATCAGAAACTGTTTCTGGGTAGAGAATTGCAGAGGGAAGGAAGTGGTATATATTGCCAAAGTCCTTGGCTGCTTGGTGAATGTTTTCAAAGCTGAGATTGACATTGAGTGCCAATGGTTTTAGTGATGATTGAATGTTTGTAGGGGTGGCCAAAGGGTGGTGGGTAGAAGTAGAACAAGTGAATAATAATGAGACAGAGAGAAATATGAGGATCATGAGGTGTTGTTTGAGCAAATTTTGGGGTGGTGTGTTCATTTTCTGTTTCATTTCCTTCATGTTATGTTTTGATACAAACCCACATGCACACACACACATCAGAGAGAGACACAGAGAGAGAGAGAGAGAGAGAGAGAGAGAGAGGAGGGTGGCTCTGTTGTTTATGTGTGAACAAAAGAAAACTCTGGATGTTGAGGAACCTAAAGAAGGCAGAATATATAGAGGAGGGTGGCTCTGTTGTTTACAGCTACTCTTGGTACACATATTCGTAATTTTGTATCCTTGGATGGTTGGACCAGGGACCATTTTTTTTTATTTCCCTCCCACGTGAACTCATCACTTTATTTCTCTTTAATAAAGAATCACTACTTAGGTGCATGCACAATTCTCAAATTTGTGCACAATGGGTTTCAGTCTGAAGATCAGGTTTCTTTATTGCATTGAGAAGAGTCTCGAACATTTTTATGCATCACGATTAGGATTCTTAATCAAGCCGAGCTTGAACACTATTTTAGGTTCGTTTATGAGTAAATAGTTAAACGAGTCAGCTCGTTTATGTGTAAATTAAGCTCGACAAAGGCTCGATTTGCACCCATAATCACGATTTTAGTCACCATCTTTCTTTTTTCTACGGCTAGTGGAGTCTGAACTAACTTACGTGTATTTCGACTAATTCTATTCCCAATCCGGTTTAAGACATATCATTCACATTGGAGCTAGAGTATTCATGAGGAATAAATCTTTCATAGTCTAACAACAAAGAGTTACTAAAATTCAAATTCAATACGTCTGAGTTTACAGTTAGTCAATATTATCATTTGAGCTATCCATTTGAGTTTTAGCCACCATTTTTTAACCTAACAAGAAATTTGACATATTCGTTAATCAGACATGGCATCAATATAAAATTAGTCGGTATAAGTCTGATCTGATTAGATTTATCAAATAAATAAATCGATACGAACTAAACTAATTACCATACGAACTCGCAAAACACATCTTGTACACAATACATGAATGCATGATAAAAAATCATGCTATACATGATCATAAGAAAGTAAAGTATGAGTTAGAATAGTTTTGACACGACACTACACACGACAAATTCAAAACAACATAACCCATTTTGACCGGTCTAAATGATCATATTCTTTTCGAACTCTTATTTGTCATTTATCTTTGGGATTTAAGTAATAATCACTCAAAAATGACGCATGGGGGTTAATCAATGTGTCTCACAAGTTGTACTTGAAACCTTGAGTTATTAATCATTGAAACCCTGAAATCAACCGATGTGCTTCCCTTACTACTTTATCCATTTTTTTTGCCATTTTGCATAGATACGCTAGTCAGTTTTCGGCATCAAAATCTCTCTTCACATATTTGTGATTTTTATTGGCTTACAGAACGTCTATTTGTGTTACATGCACTGTATTCAGATATAATCTAATGGATTCTAGTTGAATGTTGGGGAGGCCCCTACTGAGTCTTAAATTAGTGGTCCTGCTGGACCACCGAGAGTATAGAACAATTTGTCTTTTGGTTATTGTCTTTGACTGCTCAATTTTTTTTGTGAAAAAAGGGCGAGAGATGAGTTTTTACGTAGTTCAAGTGGAAACAAAGATGAGTTATAAACTCAGATATTTTGAATTCGAATTTTGACAATTTTTTAAAATCAGATCATGAGGAATTCTTCTCTCATGAATACACTAGTCTTTGCGTGAATGACTTAACGTTTGACCGGACTAAGAAAGGGATTAGTCGCTTGTAAACTAGTTTAGATACCTCTAACTATTGAACTTAAAAAAAAAAGGGTCTTTAGAATTAGAACAATTGATCTTTGGGCCTTTCTAAACCATATGCGAAGTGCTTTTACTTGTCAACTTAGCAAAACTCTGTGGAGGTAGGGACAATATATGGAAATAGACACAAAAGTACGTATCTTTGATGACTAAACTAAGATAGTTTCATTAATGGAATGAGATCCATCTTCCTGATTTTATCTGGATATGGTTTGGTGGAATGCCGCAGAGAGGTGGAATAAGGATAGAACATGTTGACTTTGTGGCTTAAGGTTTCAGGAAGACCATGGGCTGGCACTTCACTGAAAACAAACGATGACAGCATGAACTTTCTATGAAATCTAAGTTCAGCGATATTGATGACAAGAGAGAGAAAAAAAACATGTATCTGGTATGCAAACTCGACTCTGAATGTATTGTTGAAAAAGTTAGCACTCGTTATTGCTTTAAGTTTTTTTTTTCACTTGGGTATACACTAGCACATATTATTGTATTTAGTGTACAATATCCTGTGTATAAAAAGGTTTGGGATAAAGAGAGGCGGTGGGTACACAAAGGTAGGTTGATGACATACCTTAGCGTAACGATAAAATTATTTTTATTATGACTTAAAGTTTATAGGTTTGAATCTCAGAAACAATTTCTTTGCTTGCATGGATAAGATTATATACATCTAACTTTTTATAAATCTCACTCGCATATTGAATACCATCTTTTTGAATATAGAGGGATAATCTTATCCCTATTCTACAGAAGAGCAATACCAAACTTGAAGCCGCAATTAATGTATTGCTTAAAACGACTAAACACTGTTAAATTTCTTGCACTGGATTATTATTAGCAAATCAAGTGTTGTTTACTGGATGTAATGATTATTGGGTTTGGTCGGTTTGTTACCCATGTGACTCCAAAAGCATAAAGCTTCTGTAGTACCCTTGGCCACTCAAGCATAGGCATGTTGGTTCTGCACCACCCATGTAGGGGCCAAGGGTACTTGTTCAAGTTAGGTGAGAGGCTGGGGATGGAAGTAAAAGTAGACAGGGGATGACAGTTTAAAAGAATAATGATATTGACACCACCTTTGTGCATTACTTTTTTTATACCACCTGATGCCCCATAATCAGAATTATTTGGATATTTAATAAATTCTTTGAGGCCTATTAATTTAATAGTGTATGTTGAGATGGTGCACAAAGAAAATGTAAGAAGGTGATTTATGTAGCATTATTGAAGTTTAAATGGGTGAGACACTAAAAAAAAAGCTAGGCAAGATAGCAGTATTGTGCTGAGATGTAGGGGCCAAGGGTATTGAAATTACGATTTAATATTATACAATCTAAATGAAACTTTGCATATCATCCCTGAGTTGGATGAGTGAGTCCTATTAAAAAAGTTAATGAGATCTGCTCATCTAAGAGATTATATGTATTTGAATTTCAAATTTTTAACATTATTCTTATTTAGGATTATGTAACCACTTAAAAAGGTCAATTGTGACTCTATGGGGTCAACTTACAACCAAAAACATATTTTTGAGTCGTATATTCAACTTTATTTTGTAACGTGAATTCTGAAAAACAAGTCTTCGATTAGAGAAATGTTAGATTTCTCAAAATATATCCATAATTCTCTATTTTAAATATTTTTGCACCACACATTCGATGAAAAAGCTAATTTTTTGGGCCCCATAACAGAGTTCGTGTAGTACAGATGGATTTAAGATGATGAAAAATTTACGACATGTTTCTAACATTACTCTTTTTACCAAAATAGTCTTACCAAAAGAAAACCTATCAACTAGGTTGGTTTTGGGGTCTTGGACTCCCAGCTATGGGACAACCCTCGGGATTTCTTTGGATTGATTTTTAGGGAAGGCTTTTTTTTTTTTTTGGCAAGACCCCTACTTATATATATAACTAAAAGAAAAATGTTACAAGGGAAGGCTTAGATTGGTTTTTTAAAACTTTTTTAAATTCAATTTTTTTTTTATAAAGAAGAGATTCAACATTGAATTTGGTCAAACCCATGTTTGGTATGCAATACATACACATGTAAGACCCACGAATATATCATAATTATTAACAACTATTTGTTCAATAAATGACTATTTTACCCTTGATCAATTCAATTCATACTCATATTAAGGAGTATAATTGTCTTTTGCATTATTAACTCATCTTCCCAAACCTATCCTCTTATTAGTTTGACAAAATTCATGATCATGAATTTAATATTCGAATCAATTACAAGCTGAATTTATGAATCTAAGATTAAATTTTAAATCTAAACATAAAATTTAAAGATCGTTTAAATTATTTTTTTCAAATTCATCTTATCATGAGCTCCAAACTTTTACCAAACACCCTGAAATGATTCTCCTTTAGACGACATTTCATGCATTGCTTTCTGTGACAGAAAAGACTACTATATTGTGAAAATTATTGTTGCATTTGCTTTTGTTTTTGAGCACCTGATGATTACTCAGTTGAATTCAGCAGCTATTTTTGAAAAATACTTCACTAAATTATTGCCCCCGCCCCCCTCCCCTTCTAGGGCTACTAGAGTAGGCAACATATAATATGTCATTGAAAACCGGAAAAAAAAAGTGGCTTTCTACTAATGGTATTGATTATTCTGGTATGTCGGAACCATGCTTTCATTCATTGGATTAAAATACGACAACCCAAAAAAAAAAAAAAATCTTGCATTTGATTTTGAAAGGATTTTGAGCTTTCTAATTCAAAAAGTGAAATACTTTTGTCGCAATCGATGTCAATTTATTATATATGTTATCTTTGTTTTATTTTTTTAGTCATAGTATTTGAGATGTACAAATCAGCTTACGTACACTTTGATTAATCTTCTCTTTAATTTGGTCAAAAGTCATTCACACCGAGACTAAAATATTCATAAGGAATAAATCTCTCATGATCTAATCTCAAGAAATTGTCAAGATTCGAATTCATAACGTTTAAATTTACATTATAGAATAATAGATATATGTATCTTTTGTGCGTGAAGAAGAAAATGTGTGTGTGTGGACAAAGATGCCCATTAATTTCCATTTCATTGTCCTTGGAGATTGGAACAACTTGTTATATCATACTAAAAAGAGTGAGACATAGACCTCTCTTGTTTATAGAGGGTCCAAAACAACTTAAACCTAGTACAGATATGATAATATCTAATCAAAGAGAATCTCTCATGATCTAATATCGACAACTATACATGATAAATATGAGTGATGTTTATATTTGTCTTAAGTATTTTTTATCCTATAAATATGAGTCCTATGTAAAAAAATCACACTAATCATACAATGCAAAATGTATTGTCGAACCTAAAACTTTTCTCGTCTTTAGCGGCCAACTTTTGATCGTCAATGTCTTTGTAAATGAGATGAGAACATTTTTCTTAAAGCTAAAAGGCTAGTCTAGCGACTAGATTGGCTTTGGAGTCCTAGATCCCAGCACTAGAACGAAGAAAGAAGCTACCTTTTGTATATTTATTGACCAACTTTTGGCCAACTAGCTAGCTTCTCCTGCAGAATATTTTTGTCCACATGTTTTTATTTGTTTATTTTTGGCTCTTGAGGAGAAATGATGAGGGCGAAGGAAAATGCTTACAGATCATCCCGATAAGTTCTTGTTAATGGGATTATAAAATTTTTTATCATGTTTGTTACTTCTTTCGAAAATGAATCTAGCTAGATTAACATAACGGTCAATCATCGAGTTCCAACGTGAATTTCAATACTCAAATTTTTAACTTTACGATGAGAAGTTTGATTAATACTCCACTGGACCACCATATTCGGTAATTTTTTTTATGTGTTATATAGGGTATTGATGAGCACTTATCTGCAGCTTTTTGAAAAATCTACCGCTTTCCTTTACCCTTTTATTATTATACTGTATTTTTCTCTGTATGTGTGTGTCATGTACAATATAGTGCGTAAAGGACTTTATTATCATCAGCATGTCATGTTCCTATACACCCAAATACATTAACACTGAAACTAGTTAGAGTTGGATGACCCTAGCACAACAAACCTTGGTAAAAATAATGTTTTTTTTTTATCTGTAATTGACTGTTCTTTGCTTGTCATGAAATGTCTTGGTGTTTGGTGATATGATGTGATTATGAATAGAAAATTTCTGAAACCCATTAGCTTTGGATTGGTTTTTGGTTTCTTTTCGGTTATTCATTGACCACAATCAATCTTTAGCTTTCGTATCTATCTAAATTTGAGTTTTGATTTGATTTCGTTGCGTATGCACACATTTATAACCAATTTTTTTATAACAACTTTGTTTTTTATATTGCCTTAAACACCGACAATCTTTGTCCGGTCTCATACGACATTTTTAGACATATGATTGCATCAATCTTTCTCCATTTATGCAGATATGCATGTCAATGCACCCAATAATGATCCATTTTGAATCCCATATCGAAAATCCAATTACAAATTGCTATATTATTTATAGTTTTCTTGTACACAGAAGAAAGGCAAAGATCGTAAAAGTTTTCCTTAGACACATTATTGGGCTTAATGTGCCCCTCTTTTTTATTGCTAAATGTTTCTCCCAAATACACCATATCTAACAACAGTAATATTATGTTTATCGAGTTTTTTATCCCAAATGATGTGAAACAATTTCTGTCATTGAATATTAATAGAACTCACTTATTTGATGGTGAAAGTTGTGTCACTTGGGATAAAAAACTTAGTAAAAAATCTTGGTCAACATAGCATTGCATGCAAGGCAATGCCAACCCCGCCCCCAACCAACCAAAAAAAAATGCACACACAAACACATACATAATATAATTACACACAACCACATAAATGTATACATATATTATATGCTATCCACAAGGGACCAAGCAGTAGAAAAAAATGACAATGTTAGGCCAAGTTTGACAACATAAAATCTTATCATATTTAGGCAGCTATGTCATATACCATATAATTTCAGCATTTTAGTTGGCTGTTTAAGTTCAAGAAGTGGCAATTCAGACTGCAACATGTGGTGTGTGAAACCGTCGGGGCACAAGTCAAAGTGCAAGTTAGGTCAGTTTATTTTATAATTAAGTGTACGTAATGACAATAACATAATTTTTTTTTGTGTATTTTATGATGAATGAAAGCACGACATGTGTACGTGACGGTTGTTTATGTCGTCTGAGAACAAAATGGCTCAATATGTCTAATACTTTACTGCTTTAGTGGAATTCGGTAAGAATTCGGATTTTTTTCAACATAATCTCTCTCAACCATTATAAATTTATTTGGGATTCATTATCACTCAATAGTAACGGTGGAGAATATATTATGGAAAAAAGTGTATGGAAAGAAATTGAATTTGACTTCATAAGTTAGGAAGAGATACAAAGTTGAGAGAAAAAACATTGCAGTAATAGTAAGAGCCTAAAACCTAAGAGACTGCAAATATTCCACTTATTCTTATCATGTTCCCTATCTCACTAACATTCTGCCTAATCATGTCTATTTGTCTCTTGCCAGCTTCTCATGAGGAGCCCTTTTGTGCTTGTGCTCTTCTTGTCAACATTTGTCCTTCTTTACTTGTTCAGGTTGGCCAAATTCCAATAATTCCATTGCTTAAAATATTAAGAAAGACTTTGTGTGAGTTCGTGTTCGGCTCACTTTATTAATTTTTTTTAGTTCGATTAAAGATAGGACATCATGTTGGGATTAGGGTATTTATGAGGATAAATTCCTCATAGCATACTTCTAAGAGATTGTCACAACTCGAACGCAGCTCTTCACTATTGTTTCAGTGTCTAAAATAAGAGTCAATATAGTGTCTGAAACTGTTACTGGTAAGTAGAGGTAGCAAATGGGTGAGTTGAGTTGATTATGAGTTGAGTTAAATTGGATTGGACTAAAATAAATCCAATCCATTTATTTTTTTTATTGGTCAAATCCAATCTATTTTTCACTTACGTTGTAAATGAGTTATAATAGATTGAGTTTATAACAAATTGGGTTAAACCGATTAACCCATAAAATAATTGAAATTCTTAATAGACACATTTGTACATCAAAACACAAACATTAGTAGTACACCAAAATACAAACATTAGTAGTACACAAAAATACAAACATACACACACACTAATACACCAAAACACACACAAATTAATACACTAAAAATATGCACACTAATACACCAAAAATACACACACATATACTAACACAAAAACTAAAACACATTTAATAAAAAAAAATTACACAGATAATGGGTCCGGTTTGATTGTGGGTTATGGGTTGATCTGTGGGTCATGGGTCGACCTATAGGGTATGGATCAATCCATGGGTCGTGGGTTGACCCATGATCATGGGTCGGCCTGTGGGTCATGGATGGTGTAATAGTGTGTGTGTTTTTTGTGTACTAGTGTGTGCATGCTTCGGTGTATTAGTATATATGTGTGTGTATTTTTTGGTGTATTAGTGTGTGTATTTTTTGGTATATTAATATATTTATTTAATTTTATTACTTGCATTATTTATTAATAAAAAGATAAATACTAAACTCAATGGGTACTTATTTGTAATCCATATTAACCTGCTTAATTAAAATGAATCATACTACCCAACCCATTTATTTATGGGCGTGTTAGACAGATTAATGGGTAATGAGTTAAGATTGTCACCTCTACTGGTAGGTGATCATCTCCTATGTCGAAAGCAAAACTTATTTTTCTCTGTTTTGTTTCAAAAAAAAAAAAATCACATAATTTGCAGGTGAACAAAAAATAATTGGCCGAATAAGGTAAAGCAAAAATTGCAATTGTGACTAGTACCTGTGAGTATATCATGTATGGACCCCAAAAAACAAAACAAAAGCCAGGGTGTTTTATAGCCAGGGTGTTTTATATAGATCGAGAATTGTAGCTTGATTCTTCGGTTGAACTACAGGGCTCTTGGTACGTAGGGTGTGGGTGGAAGCATATGTTTGTCTATCAAAGCAAGCATATATTTTTGTGTGTATGAGTGATAGTTGGTCGTGGGTTTACTTTAGGTTTTGCGATCTTGTTCCATTTAATTGCACGAAATAAGGAAAATGAGGGATCAAGAGGGAAGGCGATAACTATACTTAATCAACATTTGGTAGATTTTTCAACCCCGAGCAATCTTAGTTAATTTTTTTTGGTATGTTGGAAAGTTACAATCTTAGTTAAGGGTGGGTTGAGGGAAAGACAAGTTGTCAGATGAAAGAAGCACAGGAAGCAAACTAACATGAACGAGTTATAAATTCAAACGTCATGAATTTGAATTTTAGCAACTTTAGGGTTAGGTCATGAGGGATTTATTCCTCATAAATTCTCTAGTCTTGACATAGATGGTTTACTTTTAACCAGACTGAAAAAAAGATTAGTCGAGGTACACGTAAACTGACTTGAATATCCCTAACAATTAAACTAAAAAAATATATATATATATTGACATGCAGGTTAACCCACAGATGCCATTGAAGATCTTTGAGGCTCCGAATCCCACCAATCTAGCGGATTCTGAATCGACCAATTTCGATATCTTTTGCTATGAAGGTTGTCATTGAATTATTCAAACTTAGGGCATGTCCAATGGAGGAGCCACATGAGGACTAAGGGGGTACGGGCCTGAAATTTTTTGTAAAAAATAGGGGGCTTAGGGAGGTCGATCTTTTTTTATAGACTTATTTGAGCTTAAGTACACTCAAAAAACTTATTTGAAGATAAGTCTATTTTGATCTACATTGTGCAAAATACCCTCAATAATTTTATTTAGTCAAAACTTGTTTGAAAAAACAAACAACTTCTAAATTGGGAATTGTATTAGTAAAATTATTGAGGGTATTTTTTATTGAGTATGTTATTGTTTGATGTTACTATTTTTTTTTTGTTGAGTGTGTTATTGTTTGATGTTACTATTTTTTTGTCAAGCGTGTTACTGTTTAATATTACTATATATATATATATATATATATATATATAGAAAAATAATTTAAATGTCAGCACAATTTTCAAGTTAGGAGTTGTTATATTTCAAGTAAGGGTAATTATGAAATATATTTCCAAAAGAATTTGAAATGTTTTAAAATGTGTAATTATTGACAACTATTTGATGAAAAAGAAGACTTAATAGAGTATAAGTTTAAAGATAGTACTTGAAACCAAATAAGTTATACAAAAGATACTCACAACCAATTATTTCTAAAAAAATATTAAATATGTGAATTAAAAATTAATAAAATTATACTTAAGTGTGTCTGCTCTATTATTTTTTATTGTATCAATTAGTCACCATGTACTTAAGTGAGTTAAGCCCGAATCGAATTCGAATAGCTCGTTCCGATTTAACACCTCTTTCCTCCTAAATAACTGGCTTTTTAGGGCACGCTTGATAAAACTGAAGGTCATTTTCGGATTAAACTGATGGTCATTTTCGGATTAAACAGAAGGTCATTGTTTGAAGACTTTTGGTGCCACTGCTCTCCCACTAAAGGTCATTGTTTGAAGACTTTTGGTGCCACTGCTCTCTCTCTCTCTCTCCCTCCAGTCAATTAAGGTTTGATGACAAAAATGCAGGCGCTATCTATAAGTGGATTGGTAGCTATCTACATAGATGTGGACCGATGACTTATATGGTGAGGCTTGGAAATTTTGAAACATAGAACAGCCATTATTGTAGACAGATCATCTTTCAACTTAGAAAGTTACATTAGAAACTTCTGTTGTAGTGTGTTCTATAAGAAATTCCATTAAAAGTGATAGGTACATTTATGGTCTCACAGAAAATAAGGAGAGAGACAGATTGGTTCATAGATACTCTCAATCCCATTGCAAAACTAACTCTTTTCTTTTATACTAAATTAGTCCTGTTTTTCTAATCAAAACAAGTACACATATTTGCATAAATGCGTAGGCGTGATGATCTGATTTTACATCGCTTAGGCATGGAGTGGTAGATAAGTGTCAACTTTGAACCTTCATTGTTCAACGAGTTTTAGAGTTCTGCAAGTTTAGTCTAAAACGGACAATATTGTACAACACGACTTTGAGACATTGAGGTTGGTATTAGTGTCATGGACTCTCATGGTGTGGAGTTATCTACTGTTCGACATCGGCACCCCGGTTGGATAGGACGGTGACAACTAGCGTAGTGGGAGTCATCCATGAAAGCCCACATCACCTGGGTCAAGATGAGGCGGAAAGAGAAGATTTGGGCTTTAGAGAGTCGATTGAGAAGGCTTTCATGTTATATCTCAAATTATGGCAATTGAAGCGATCCAGCAAAAGAGAGAGAAAGAAAACTATAGTGCACAACTTTCATTCGCCCTTGACTAATATAATAATAGAAGGCAAGATAAAAGTAACTTAAGCCCTTCCAATCACCCGAGAAGTCCTCGATGAACCGCCTAACATATTATATATACAACTATATACATACAAAATTTAAAGTATGACTAATCTGAGTGAGTTTTGAACTTTTTATCTTTTTATCTATCTATGTCCAAATGAATGTCTCTCACAAGTGCGTTGTCCCAACTACAATCCCAGAACTATGGTGATGATTTATGCTATGCTTGTTAAATCTAGTTTAAATAAGAAATTGATTTAATTTAATATTAATTTGGCCTCGATGTAAAACTCTTATTAGGACATGTTTGTTTTGAGTTTTAGATTTAGGTGGTATAAAATTTTATATCCATTCCACTCCGATCCATTAATATATTATTCCTGGTCTTAAACTATAATCCCATCATTCCTCTTGTTTGTTTATCACAAACATTATTTGTGTAATACCTATTTAACAAAGTCAACAATTGCGGCTATTGTGTAAAAAGACAATTTTAACCTCAATCCAAAGTCAACAATTGCAGCTTAAAAATAAGAAGAGGGCATTTGGGTCTTTTTATATTTTAATACTTCCTTCAAATTTGTACCAAGATATTATACTACCAGGTAGATGGTATTGAATAACACTTTGTACAAGACATTAGAGGCACTGTTCATAGCGAGTCGGTATTACGACCCGAAAATTAATACCGTCCAAAATAAGTCAAACAAACACGGTATAAAGTAGGCCCCATGTACTATTTTCCTTATACCATCCTCTTGTATCACCTTTATACCTCAAACAAACAGCCCCTTAATATACCAGAGTAGTAACACTAAACAAATATGAATTTCATATGCAGAACTCTCAGAATTGAATGATGTTGTCGACCAACATTTTATATTTCAAAATAGAGAACCATTCATAAGAACTATCATTGTCACGTCATTTTGTATGATAATTCTTGCTGAAAATTTCATTTGTGAAATATTTTCTTTTTACTAAATACTAGATTTGGATCAAGCTTCATCCCATCAATTTGAATCTTTAACGGCCTAATTGAGTTTTGAACCCATGACCGGTCTCCACCCATAAGATGCAATATCAACAATTAATTAAACAACTATGTAGACATAAGAAACTCAACTTTTTAAGTTAAAGAATGCAATGAATTGCACAGTTAGGTTTACACCACTCATGAAAGCAAGAAGAGTTAGGTTTACATCACTCGTGAAAGCAAGAAGATTCAATGTTAGTTGAAGGGTTTGTTTTCAACTTCTAACACTATCATTGGACTCAAATACACTAATTAGTGGAGAACATGATAAGACATACCAAAAGTAGACTAGAGATCTCCAATTCTAGGGTTCATTGGTAACAAACACCAACTATAAGAATCTAACCGAAAAGAGTTTTTTTTGATAATATGAAGGGACAAAAATTACCAAAAAAAATCATCAAAAAGATTAAAAACACAGGTTTCCAACGCCAATATTATCACGATAAACTTTCTAGAGTTTATGTATACATTTTGGGAAATTTTTTTCTAATAGAGCTAATGAAATTTGAAAAGTGCCAACCCCTGGGCTTAAATAGCAATAAAGTTTAAACGGTTTTCTATTTTAGAAGATCAGTATATTTGAATTTTAAAAGTATATCATCTTCTTCTACCTCAACGCTGGTGTTGATTCCCTTTCATAAAATCTCTCACATAACTATAATTTCTCTTCCTTATGTTTGTTTGGAATTGACTCTATCTAGAATTCTCTTCCCCTCTATTAGTTGTACATTCTAGCCTAAAATCTCTCCATTAATTAACTGAAGTTGTTTTCCTTAATTATCTTGTCTGATGAGAGAAAATCTCCTCACATGTTTGTATTTTCTATTATAGTGAATACAACGGTGATCACGTCTCCACCAAAAGCGGCAGAAGTTTGCACGATTTCAGTAAAGGATCTGAAATTCGAATTCACCAACAAATTGCATATTTCATTCGTCGTTTCAAAAAAATATATATAGTTTTGAGAAAATCACAATAATCTGGAACTACAAGTTTTTGTTTTTTCATACTGTAACATCACAATGTGACATCTATAGTCTGACAAACATATATATTACTTTTAAGGAATGACAATGTTACATCGTAGTGTAACAACACAATAGACACTATTGTATTTGTCACATTGTGAAAAAAAAATTCCAATTATGTTCCATGATTCTTATAGTATGGGTAAAATGATATACTTGTAACAAAGTGATGTCACACTGTGTGATGCATACCATTTAAATTGTGTATAAATCATGGAATGTAATTACATATCTTTTGTCAGTAATTAAAGTGTTAATTAATTTGTTACATTATGATGTATCACTGTCATGTCACACTGATTCATATGAATCATTGTGTGCCTTACACATAGTCATTTTATTCACACACCTGTGGTGACATGATTTTATCAATCCATAGTTAGTTATTTGGACATTATCGGCGACCACAGTTGAAAAGGTCGATGGTTGGATTTCAATGGTGTTCCACCGTATTTACAGTTAATACACAAGCGAAGGTTTTTTTGGTTCTCAAAAATTTTAGGAGTTTGTGTTTTTAATTTGGTTGAAATCTCATGAATTTTATGGCATTTTTATTTGAATTCCAAACACCCAATTTTGTAGGAAATCGTAGTGACCGGATTTCATGGGTATGCAGCTTGAGTTCCATCAATTTCTAAACAATGCAATTGCGCCGGATGATTTTTACTTATGGGTATATTTGGCATTTACAAAAAATAAGGATCTCTTTATAAATAATTTTACCCGAATAATTTTTACACAATTAAGTCTTATATTGTACTAGGGATAACCCGTACCTGAAAGCACAGTGCAACGTAAACCAACCGATAAATTTGGAGAAGTGAGGAGTGAAGATCTCTTATAACAGTGACAGAGCAAAAATATGATATAGGGTGGATACACTTTAAATATAATAGATAAAAATAATGTAATATATTTTTATATCGAATTTGATATTTAAAAATTCATTAAACACAAAAGTGGTTTATTTGAAAAAAATTAATATGATAACATCTATACATTAAGAATCAATTATATAATTTATTTGACACAAATAGAAGTAATATTCTATAATTTTTAATCTTCTTACAAATTTCACATTTTAGTTATTTTTGGCTATATATTTCATAATTTTTGAACCAAATGAGATTTCAACAAATCATACTAATATTCTAAGTAATCAGGTTTAATTTTTTAATTTTAAGAGATTTGGTATGAACTTTTTGATTTTATTTTTTTGTTCTAATACCCAACTTGTTTGACTCAATTAATTTTCTTTTCACTAATGCTATTGAGACATAATTTAGAGATTTAAT